>JANHGB010019946.1:0-10878 GCA_026283785.1 Coracopsis vasa
CTGGGGGATTCAGCTCTGCTGCTTGTGCTGCTCTCACATGTACCAGGAAAATGAGCCTGCATGCAGCATCCCTGGGCTGGTGTCCCTGATGGGATGCTCTCTTGCTAGGGTGGCAAGAGGAATGGTGTTTAAGGAATAATTTTACTGGTCAGACCCAGCAGCAGTTCAAATGCTGATTTTCTGTCACTACATCTAGCCATAAAATCTATTGAAGTACCTGATGAGGATAGTGTAACTAAATAGGAAGGTACTGCTCTGCTTGCAGCCTTTTCAAGCTCTTGGTTGCTGTTAACATCTCTGTTGGTGGAGAAACACAAAGAAGCAAACGCTTCTTCAAAAAAAGTATTTGCTTTTGGGCTTTTCTCCTGATTTTTATCTACATATGCTTGCCTCGTGTAAATCTTTAATTAGACCTACAGCACTTTGGGCTCAGAAGTGAAGCTGGAGGAAACAGTGTCGCAAGGGCAATGGTTTGTGTCTCTGCCAAGCAGAAGCAGCAGTTCAACATGTACGGAAACAGCCATGCTGCAAATGGGAGAGGTGCCCACCCTGCCCAGGGCTGGAGACAGTGCTTGGCAGCTGTTGACACATGGCTTTTGGACACTACTGTTGCAGGGAGGAAGTGGGCCTCTGGTATGGAGTGGCTGCAAGAGGAAACCACAGTTATGGCATGGTGAAGTAAATCCGAAACCTGGTGTAGAGTGAGCTGGAGTCAAACTTGTCTGGGGTTTGATGACAATGTGAATTTGACAATACAAAATGTTTATATGTATATATGTGTTTCCAGGATATTTGAGCGTCATGCTGCCTTTTACCTGTGTTAGAAGAGTACTTGGCAAAATAGTGCCTGGTTGGTACTGGTAGAAGAAGCATTTTGTGTGCAGGATGCAAGTCTCAGGTGTAAAACTGAACTCAAACAAGTTTTGACTGCAAATGCTTAGTAAATTAAGTGTTGTTCTATTAGTGTGTTATCTCTTCCATGATTTATTACCTGATGCTGATAAGGAACATCTTTGGCTATTGACCTTTCTTTTCTTTTTAGTGATGTGTCATCTGTTTATTTTAAAACATTGGCTTTTGCTTATTGTGGCATGTCTCAGTAAGTATCTGAGAATATGATGAAGGAAGATTCACTTTATTACATACATGTGGTGTACCTGCACAGGTTTAAGGAAAACCCTGACTGTTGTTGACCTTGAGTGCAATTCTCTCAATGTCAGCCTCAGTTTTCCTGCTGGCTGCTTCCCAGTTGCATTCATGCCTCCTTGCTTGTAGCCATTGTGGAACAAGCAATGCTCATGCCTTGGGGTTTGCAAGTTGCTGTGTGTCTTCCTCCACAGCCTAGTTGAGGTCCTCTGCAGACCTGGGATCACAGAGCCAAAATGTCTTGCCTGCGTCTGGGAGGGGACACAGAGGCTGTAATAAAATCTACAGGAAAATGATGTCTGTAATAAGAACCTATGACCCGAGCTGAGGGGCTGTGAGATGGCAGTTTCTTGGAAAGATGCTGTCATGGATGCAGGGAAAGAGAGTAGAAAGGAGTATCTATTTGCATGGACTTACTTTGAGGAATCACTTTAAAAACAGTCTATCCTGGAAAACATTTAAGTATTTATAATGATTCATTTGAGTGGAGGGTGAATGATGTTCAGTGTGCTCTTAAGCTTAACACTTGCCCTTTTTAATTCTGGACAAGCACTTTTCCTTGAGCTTGAGAGGAGGAGCTGCTTCCCTGGGATGAGGATGTACATTGCCGGTGGGACTGTGGGAAGGAGAGCCAAGGGCTGAAGCACAGTTCTCAAACATGGCTTCGCTTGTGTGCCAGCAGTGATACTTGCAGCATGTCAGATGTAAGCTCTCAGGGAAGTGTGGGTTTAGTACCCATTTAACTTGCTTGTGATGTATACTAACCCACACAGTTTTATCATGAGCTTGTGAAACATTTGAAAAATGGGGGAAGTCTGTGGCACACAAATTGGATTTGCTGGGCTTGTCTGCCACTGAGGTCAGAAAGTGGGAAAATTTGTCATCTTCAATAAACTAAATTGGATGATGAAATTCTAAAGTAAAACTGAGAAACTCTAAAGTAAAACTGAGAGATGGTGCCAGGCTGGAAACCCCTGACTGAAAACATATATGTGAGCATCTGAGTGTGAGCAATATTCCTGTTTGTGTTTTAACCTCAGCTGACAACCAAGCCCCGCACAGCTGCTCACTCACTTCCCTCCTGGTGGGATGGGGAGAGAATCGGAAGGGTAAAATAGAAAATTCATGGGTTGAGGTAAAGCCAGTTTAAGAGATAAAGCAAAAGCCACTCCTGCCAGCAAAGCAAACCAAAGAATTCATTCACCACGCCAGGTCAGGCACGTGTTTGGCCATCTTCAGGAAAGCGGAGATCCATGATGCAGAACAATTACTTGGGAAGACAAATGTCACCACTCTGAACTTCACCCCCTTTCATTTTCCCCTAGTTTATATGCTAAGCCTGATGCCATATGGTATGGAAGATCGCTTTGGTCAGTTGGGGTCAGCTGTCTTGGCTGTGTCGTTTCCCAGCTTCTTATGTACCCCAGCCTACTTGCTGGTAGGGTGGGTTGAGGAGCAAGAAAAAACCTTGATTTTTTGTAAGGCACTGTTCAGCAGTAACTAACATCTGTGCATTATTAACCACTGTTTCAGTGCAAATCCAAAACACAGCCCCATGTGAGTTGCTGTGAAGAAAATTAACTCTATTCCAGCCAAAATCAGTGCATGTGAGCAGTTGAGACAGAGAAAATCAAACATTTTAAAGGGAAGTTTTCTTGTCAGTAGTCTCTGACAGTTGGGAGTGTGTGTGTGTGTTCTCATGTTTTATCAAGACTACCTTGTGACCATGAAAACATAACACCAACAGTAATGGAGCAGACGAGATCCCTGAACAGATGGCAAATGGATAGAATGGGATAAGGAAAATACATGTCATGTACTGTATATGCAGATTGAGGGTCCAGATCCTTGTTTCAAACTGTTATGGGACAGTCAGTGTCACTCGGCAGTTCAGGAGCTGCCAGGTAACACATCAATCAGCATTTCTAGGGTGTTTGTGTCCCACTTCAGCTGCTGACACACCTCATCCTTATCCTTACCCACTGCATTACAACTTAGGCTGAATTTGCAAAGGCATTGAAAACTTTTGTGAAAGTGAGCAGGCAAGAAAGGTCCCTGCCCTTTCTCCCACCCCAGGCAGGACTGAGGGGCCTGGGGCCATAAGCCTCTGCCCTTTGTCTGCTTGATGCTGTGCTATGTGTAAGAGTTAAAGGGTTAAATGGCATGTCAGTGGGAAGTGAAGACAGGAGCCAAAGTATTGGTGGACAGGGTTTTAACTCAAACCGGCACCAAATTTCCTGTAATGATACAGCAGGTGAAATTGCTTGTGATCATACAGTAGGATCTTTGGGTTGCAGCTTCATGTTTTCATTATTAGTGGTTACTATGCTGCTGATCAATAACACTGATCACTGGTTTCTTCTCAGATGAATTTCTTTAATAATAACATATAATGGCATGATATCCAACTTATTGGATTGCTACTTAGTCATCTCAAGTATGATTGCTAGTGATCTGCTGAGGTATTTTCACAGGGATATAATAGGATTCTGCACTGCAAAGTTTGTGGCTGCACGCTAAGCATTGGAAGCTATTAAAATTTTTTAGACAAGTTTAGCATTTTTTAGTACAAAATTATGCACCGTATGTCCTGCAGTAGAAACTACTGTTTTAATAAGTGTATTGTTATTAAATTTAGTATGAAATTAGAAAGAAGTATACTTTGATATGGTATATTCCTTCCTTCCCATTTTCCAGCAACAGGTCCCTGGTGCATACTTCACATGTTTATTCTAACCAGTAAGCTTCTGTAAGGTCTCACTTTCCTTATAACATACATTTTTGCGGATGTAGCAAATGGGAGGTACTATGCAAAATACTATCCCATAGAGCTGGTTTACAAGTAAAAATACTCAGAAATATGCTATGTAAATGGAAGTATGAAGAGCAAACTTACAGCAAGTCACCAGCCAGGAGCTGGTCTGCTGCAGATGTGCATGTGAGGCCTGTGCTGCGCTGCATCCTGGTCCTCTGTGGATCATGCAAGCAACTCAAAATTTGTGAATAGTTCAGATGTGCTTTCTCCATCCTTGTAATGGTAGCTGATAAAAGCTAGCTTTAAAAAAATTTGAACTTTCTCTTCCCCTCCCCTCCCTTCAAACTAGCAAACAACCCCCTGCATCTTATCTCCTCTAATCAGCTAATGGAAAGTCTCAAACTGACATTACTTTAAATGATGAACCTTGGGCTCTCATCTAATCTTTTTCTATTGAATAGCTTCTGGCACTTTATGAGTTTACCGTTCTTTGAACCAAATAAAGCTATCAGGATGCCTGATTGTATTTTACTGGCAGGTTTACTAGAGGAAATCCTCCTTCTGGAGGAGCACAATGGCTGGTGATTTCTCCAGGGTGAGTAGCAGCAAGTAAAAACAAACATTATCCTGTTTTAGTACATTTCTATAAAGGCCTGAATTAAAAAGCTTATGTATGAGGTTTAATCACTGTAATTTTATATCTAATTACGTATTTGTGAGTGGAGCGGAAGTACTTTATCATCCTAAAAGTTTTTTTCTTTATGGTGTGTGGAGAAATTGTATTCTGTTGTGTATTTCAAAACCAGTATATTTGCAGGGAATTATTTAGGTATTGACTACCCTAAGCAATGCTGCTTTCTCTGAGGATGGTGTTTACAGTTCTGTCACAGCAAAATGACCTTTTCCTGATATGAGCAGTCTATTTTCAGTGCTTATTTGATTTTATTTCTTTTTAGTTAATTTCTGTGTATTTTAGGGAGGTCATTGTGAAATTAAAACCAGCACATTTAGTTGCCCAAGTTTCAACATATCTTCAAGTGCTTGGTTTTTCTTATTTCACAGTGGTCTTCTCCTGGGGGACAACAACATCCTCCACTTCTGTGCCTAGGGGCTACGCCTTGCATTAAAGCCTCCCATTAGGCCTGGCTGAGGCAGGTTGGCATTGCCCTGGTTTGACCATATGTGCTACAGAAAAGCTGTCTTTCTAGTGGCTGTGGAAACCATGAGACAGGAGCAGCCATCACACCCAGAATGGTTGTCCTCAACAGAGCAGCACCTGTGCTGGTGGTGGAGGCATCTCCATCCCATGGCTCTGGGAGGCAGGTCCCTATTAAGCTCCACCTTGGCTTGTGGACCGAACACAGAAGCTGGCAGTGTGGTCTGTGCTCACACAAGGGGAGAGAGCACTGCAGCATGGGAGGTGCAACTTTGTGCTGAAGTAACTTGAAGGTATGCCATAGGAAATGTGGGTAACCTTTCATGCGAGGCTGTTGGTGCTTAAATATTTAAGAAGTTATGCTATGAGGTCAAAATGGAGTTTATAGTGTAGTTCATATAGTAGCCACACTCATGGCTGAGTATGATTTGCATGTTACTCGCAAAGATTATTTTTAGTGACTTTAAGCTTTCCTCATGCAAATTCACATAAAGGTGTCTCCAGGTCCACTGACCTTTTGGACATGAATATAAAGACAGTGGGAAATAATTCCCTGTGCAGATGGAGCTGAATGTCATGAAAACACCAGCTGTTGATCTTATAATGGCTGTAACATCAGCTTAGCATTGGTTTGCATATTAACACCATGTTTTTGAAGGTGCCTTGTGGTGGGGTTTTTTTAAGGTCTCATTTGAATGCTTGCACAGGCAGCTGAGTGAGCATGGAAAGTTTTCCTCCTGCGCAGGTCCTCCAGCAGCAGCTGGGTACTGTCCTGGGGTCCTGGAGACTGGAGCCTCCCTGCAGAGGAATGTCATTCCTGGCACAAGGTGCCTGTTCCTGGCCCAGCTCTGCCGGGAGGGGAGGTGAGAGGAGCACTTTGCAAGAAGTGCTCCCGAAAAACTTCAACAGCTTTCGTGCAAGGAAGACAGAGGTGCTGGGAGGGATTGCAGGACGGCACCTTTAAAAGGTTATCAGCAGGCTGTGCTGAAGCTTTGTGCTGCTTTTGAGCTCTGTGCTGCCTGATGGGTTGGGAAACCAGATTGTCTTGCTGCCTCTGTCAGAGGCTGTGTCTGCTCGGTGAGTCCTGCAGCCTGAGAGAGGGCAGCAAATCTTCACTGAAATACTGTGGAAACGAATCAGTCTGCAAGCCTTTGGGGATTTAATAAGTACAGGCACAGCCCTCAAGTCCTTAGTACATGTAGACCCACATGGAACACCTCGGGTGCTGCTCTGGCAAACCCAGTCCCAGGGGCTTGGGGTGCAGCAGCTGCTGCTGTGGGAGCAAAGGGTGCTTGGTGCCTCCCAAGTCAGACCCATAGTCTCTTTTTCCCCTATAGCTCTTATATAGCAAAGGGTTCTGGCTGATACATAAATTTGAAGAGAGTACTTTGATGGGTCATTGTTCTGAAAATTGAAATGGAATAATGAGAATGATTTTTGGTGTGGGTTTTGGTTTGGTTTTTTTTTTTGGGGGGGGTGGGGTGGTGGTTTGATTTTGGGGGTTTTGTTTGTTTTGTTTTTTGGTTGTTTTTTTTTTTTCCCCCCTCTAACGCTTATCTGGACTCTCTGGATTTTTTTTCTTTGTGGTTTTCTTAAAAGTGCATCTGACCCAATCACTGGGTTCTGTCTTAACCAAAGAATTTGGCCTGTTTGGTGCTGGAGCTGCAGCCTGGACTGCTGATCTCTGGGGACTGCTGAGCAGGAAACTTTACTGGTAACTAATCTACTGCCTGGACCAAAATCAGGAGATCAGATGCTGGTACATTCCTGTTTGACGCTGAGCCTTCTGGCTCTGGTGTGGAGTGGCTGGAAGGGGAAGACAAGAGAGAGGCTCTTTGTATGGGAGTTCAACAGGCTTATGCCATTTCTTAAAAAGTATAATGCAGAGAGCTGCTTCAACTGAATCAGAAACTGGTTTCAGTGGTCTGTAAGGACTAAAAGTTTTCCTAATTTTGCCTTCCTGCATGTGGTGAATTTCCCTGTTTCAATATGATAATACCCCATGAAACATGATCTTCAGGCCATCTGGGAAAACGATGTACTAAAGTGTTTGCCCTGCAGGCAATGTCTGCTCCTGGCAGCTGCCTGGAGGAGTGCCCTGCTCTGTCGGAAATAAATCCTGTGGAGAGTAGGAGCCGCCAGCCCAGTTTAGAGCACGCAGCAGATCAGTGGGGCCAGGGGGATGGCAGGTGCTTTTCGGGGGAGGTTTAATTCTGTGTACTCAAGCCAAGGTTTCAATGGGTGTAACTTAAATAATGCAGACACATGCTTCTTTTAACCAGTCAGTGTTGTCTATTGTGATAGAGTTTATCTGCTCCATGCCTGCAGATCTCATCCGAAACCTTAATTTGACATCTGGGCTGTGAAGATGGCACACTTCTTATTCCAGTGTAGACCCTGACTGAAAAGCCAGGTGTGGTGATGGGCAGAAACCTTGGTCTCACTGCTGCTGGCACTGCCCCTGTGAAAGCATGAGCCCAGGGCAGGCTCTGTCCCATGAGAGATGCAGAACCTGTGCCCTGGCCAGGTCTGGCATTGGTATGAAGAGGGCAAGGCTGCCAGAGCAGCAAAAGGGCTGTCTGATGGGAGAGCCTGCTCCAGGTGTTGGATTGTTGATAGGGTGCTTTCTGCTGCTTGTTTTGTTTCACTTAGAGAAGAGTCATTAGACATTTTAGATGGCTTTACTTCCATAGAATCACTTTGAATTCAGGTTTTGTTTGGTTTCTGGATGAGCATTGTGACCCCTGCATGCCTGTCCCAGTCCTTGTCTTTGCCTCAGTTGCACATATTTCATCTTCCTCTTCGTCATGTGCATGGAGTTGGAGTTTGGTGGGCAGATGCTCTCTCCTTGGTTTTGATTTTTATTGCCTAGAGTGATTTTGGCCAGAAATGATTTTTCCAGTTACCATCAGAAGTTAATACAGCCCTTGTTTTCTCCTGACTGCAGTACCTTTGGGCATAGTATTTGGTACAACTAGGCAAGGGAAGAGATTACATCAGAATTGACCTTGTTACTAAACTAGAGAGGAATTAAAGTTTAGTTATAATTATCCTGTTCTCATTAACAGTTCCTTTGCTTACTGTAAAATATGTGAGGCTCCAAGAAATTGTATGACTTTTGTTATATTTATGAAAGTAGCCTTTCAAGACCCTACTGCCCATGCAAGGAAGAATAAGCTAGCATACTTCTTAAAATGGTTTTCAGACTGCTCTGTATAACACTCAGTATTGCCTAACACAGGACAAAGATCAAAACAGACTTAAATGCTTCCTCTTAGCTACTTTTTCTATTCTCATACTTTTTCTATTTTTCATCAGTTTTTTTATGAAAGCTGCTGCATATCATTACAACAATTCAACCTCTTGTATAATGTACTGATATACCTGAACATAACTCTTTCAACAGGTATTTCTTAGAATGAAGTACTTCAATTTAATTCTTTGTGCTGGACTTGAATCTTTTAAATAAGGATTCTGCTTTATGCCTTTTACAGGCAACCTGTAAATCTGTTTTAATGGACATGCTGTCTGGATCTGCATTTCTTATTTTTTGTCTTTCTGTAATTATGTCTTTCATATTTTTTCTTCATATCCATTTCTAAAATGTAAGGTACAGGTAATGATGCCCACATGATTCAGAGCTCCCTGGAGAGTACTATGTATGTGCTGTTGCTATAGGGGTGCAGTCTGCCATAACTGAGGCAAACCAGCCTGGAACAGCAAGAAGACAACTTGGTTGAAAATGCAGTATTCAGAAGCTGGACTTCATTCATGGGCAAGGAATGTACTGTGTTTGTGACTTCCCCCTACTCTTCACCCATATTCATTCCTTTGCTTCAGCCAGCTGAAGGCTATTAATTAAGCAGTAGTGCACTACAAATATTTTGGAATTAGGAGCGTGACATCTGGGGACCCTTGAAAGGAGCATCTATTCACAGCTGGCTTTTCACTCCTGACATGCTGCTCTGTACAGGCTGTACCACAACACAATAAAATACAATAGAGTGAAGATTTGGTGTGTTTTAATTCAGTAAGATTTTTCAACACCCTTGTCAGAAATTGAATGAAATGACGTATTTTTTTTAAAAAAAGGAGAAAGTTGAAAAAGTGTGGTAAAAATCTGGAAAATATAAATTTATTTAAATAAGGTAACAAGAAATGTGTGTGTTCTGCATCTCCTGAATTTCTTACTGTCATGAAAACTACCTGCTGATATGAATCTTGCATCAGGCCAGCTCTGTCAGCAGTGGAGGAAGCACAAGGCAGGGCAGGTCTTTGATGCCAGCACAAGCATGGTGGTGGGGATCTAGGCACTGATCGTGCTCAGTGCCTGCTTCACCTCTTCTTGAGCAACTCAGACTTAACCTCAGGCATTAAAATGAGACATGATTAATAATGAAGTTTACTTGCTATGCCTTCTTGTTGCAGCTATGACAGCACTGTAACAAAGAGAGGTGTTCCCTCCTGACATTGTTTAACAGAGATTGGTGACCTGAGAGTGATGGTGCCAGGGATATTTGTGTCCATTTGCAAATAGCAAAGTTCTTTGCAGTGGGAGAGGTTTAAAGGTAAAAACAACAAGAGGTAAACTCCAGACTATGGTCTCTGAATTTTCAGTTTGTTGTTACTTGCATGTTTAAACTGACAGCTCTGTATATATACCAGGACATTTCCACTGTTGGCCATCTCAGTTGTCCATCAGTAGCATGTTCCCCAAAGTTAATGTAAGTTAATCCCAGATGTGGCATTTACCAAGTCCGATTTTTCAGTTCGTGATCCTTAAAAGCAGCTGCTGAATTTGACCTTTCTTTTTTTTTTTTTTTTTCTTTTCCCCTGCTTCTCTCATTAGCAGTGTCTGCAATTACCACCTCCAGCACTGTGCTCCAAACTCACTAACAGTTTGGCCAGCAAATGGCTGAAGCACTGCTGTAGCTCTGTTTTGGGGATTTAACCCCAGTTGGTAACCAATCCCCAGTGGGATGGGGGAGAGAATTGGAAGGGTAAAAGTGAGAAAACCTGTAGGCTTGAAATAAAGACAGTTTAATAGGTAACACAAAAGCTGTGGGTGCAAGCGAAGCAAGAGCCTTACTGGTTGTGAAGATCTGTGTACCCCCAAAAGTTGGCAACTTTTTAACTAAAAAAACAAAATAGAGCCCTAATATTCATTTACAATACTATTTTTATGCTTCCTACTTAAATATAAAGAGCACAACTTCAAATATTGAGTTAGAAAATCCAGCTTATGTTTACGGAATAAGCTAATCATTAACCCAAGGCTCTAGAGATATTGCCCTATGCCCTATTATGCCCGTAGCTTGTAATGATTGCATCAGCTTGAACTGTACTGGGTGAGCACTGTTCTGTTTTTATTTAAATGGGATGGCAGTCTGTGGAAAGACTGCGCTTGAAGCAACCATTTCCAGAATACAGTCATGAGCCTGTACGCTTCATGAACGCAGTGGCTGTTTCTATGAACAGTTGTGTCATGGAAAAACAGATTAGGAAACTTTTGGGATTGTGTTAGTGAAATGAATAGCGCATTTCCTGTCCGTCTGCTGGGGTCTGTGTTTGTCATTACATGTTGGTTAAGTGGTAGGTACATCAGCCTGTTTCGAGCTTTTGAGTAACGTGTGGTTAAGAAAAATCCCTGAAACTGTTGGGGTTTTTTTGACATGGCCAGACTTGGATCCTACGTGAGAGGAAGGCAGAAGTGATACTTTTGTTGTCTTCCCATTTTTTTGATCTGATAACTTTTAATTCGGGCACTAAAGGATGGGTCTGGGTATGTATGAATGAGGGCTCTTGGGAGGGGAAGTTGTTA
>JANHGB010019948.1:0-23534 GCA_026283785.1 Coracopsis vasa
AAGAAGTTCTTTACTGTGAGGGTGATGAGGCACTGGAATGGGTTGCCCAGGGAAGTTGTGAATGCTCCATCCCTGGCAGTGTTCAAGGCCAGCTTGGACGGAGTCTTGGATGACATGGTTTAGTGTGAGGTGTCCTTGCCCATGGCAGGGGAGTTGGAACTTGATGATCCTAAGGTCCTTTCCAACCCTAACTATTCTATGATTCTATGACCTGCTCAGCATGCTGGGATGGCACCAGAGGGTTTGGTGTTCCCAAGCTCTGACATCGTAGGGCAGCCTCTGCCCTGCCTTTACCCCACAACCCTGGAGATGGGGAGGTGCAGCTTCATGTCTGGAACAAACGCCAATGCAGAAAGCTACCTGCCTGACAGGATATGCTTTTCAGATAAACATCAGGGATGAGGCATAGTTTGCCTTTGACCTGAGGCATCAGCAAGAACTCACGAGACAGCAGCCCTGGGCACGATGTGTGCTCCCTGCCGTGCATCATTCAAGCCTTTGGCAAAGGATTCCATCTCATCCCCCATTCCCTGCTACCACTCCAGTTTGACTTATCCCTTCCTTTCTTATTACCTCGGCACTGCAGGAAAACCATCTGCGAGTCAAACAAGCCTCTGATAGACCAGAAAGTCCTAAGTGGGGGCATGCTGGGGCTACTCAGAGTGAGTGGCACGTTGCCCAGGGCCAGGAGCCTGTCCCCCACCAGCCCGGCGCCCCGGGCTTCAGCAGAGGGGCTGAAAAGCCGCATTGAGGACAGCGGGACGTCAGGGCTGGCTGAACATCCCGTCTGCAAACAGTGGGCTCCTTGTTCACCAGCCTGGGCGGTGGGGAAGCCTCAGCAGAAAGCCTGCTATTGAAATGGAAATCAGGGCCATGCACTCAGCCAGGAGAAGGATTGCAGGCTCCTCCCATAAAACAAAGTCGATGGGGGAAAGGATAGGGGGGGAAGGGGATGGAGGAAGAGGATGCATTCTTCAGCACATACATTGCACATGTGGATGCTGGAAGAGTAAAGAAACAAAACTCCTTTGGGGCAACAAAGGGAATCCAGCCTCCCTGGTGAGGGCAAGGAAGGTGCTGAGTGTGAACACTTCCAGGGACTGTGATCCCAAAAGCTCAAACACAAGTGACCCACATTACACATAGAGAAATAACAGCCTCAAGGAGTAAGGCCACATATCCATGCACTTGTGGCAGAGATGCACTGATAACCCCCTGCAAAAACTGTTATCAAGTCTTAGGAAATTTCTCTTCTTTAAACAGCAATCCAACCCTTCCTTCTCACTTTTCTTCCCACTGGTGGAGGGGTGGAACAAGGTGAGAGGATGGGATTAGTATCATCAGTAACTTGTTGTGGATCATTACATGATAACATTCCTTTCCAGGCTGCAAGAAAATGCAGTGGCTCTTCACACAAGCAGTTTGAACAAGCAATTCAGCAGTGGAATAAATCAAGGCAAACCCTCAATAAATTAAACCTGAATTAAATTAATTAAGAGGAGACATTATGACTTCAATCACAGGAAATTCTACGAGCCGACCTGTGGCTTCAATTTCACAGCTGTGCTTGTGCTACCCTGTGGTGCTATCAGTCTAAATTAATTCTTGGTAGAATCATAGAATGGTTTGGGTTGAAGGGACCTTAAAGCTCATCCAGTTCCAACCCCCTGCCACAAGCAGGGACACCTTCCACTAGACCAGGTTGCTCCAAGCCCCGTCCAACCTGGCCTTGAACACTTGCCAGGGATGGGGCAGCCACAGCTTCTCTGGGAAACCTGTGCCAGTGCCTCAGCACCCTCACAGGGAAGAACTTCTGCCTATATCTAATCTCAAATCTCCCTTCTGTCCGTTTAAAGCCATTCCCCCTTGTCCTGTCCCTACATGCCCTTGTTAAAAGTCCCTCTCCATATTTCTTTTAGGCCCCTTTAGGTATTCGAAGGCTGCTATTACATCACCCTTAAGCCTTCTCCAGGATGAGCCATCCCAACAACAGCCTGCCAGACTGGCTGCCCTACAGATCCCAGCAGCTGAAGTCCAGATCTCTCTCCTTATCCTGAGTCTCCAACCAGGATCAGGCTTGATCACACACAGAAACATGTCTTCGATGGCACCCCTTTCCCATGCACAGTTTCTTTGGACAGGGCACTGGGAAAAACCAAAGCCTAAAACTGACCTTAAGTTTGCATTTCTTAGGCTGGAGAAAAACCAAAAAGGAAAAAGGTGGAGTTATTTTTTGCCTTCAGTGTTGGTAATGGGATAACAGAAAGGCAGTTTCAGAGTAATTCGCTAGGACTTTATCCAACGTTTAATTACTACAGGACATGATCACAGGCCACAGGAGAGGAGAAATGATACACTGAACTCTGGCCTTTAACTGGGCTTGCCAGGAAGCCCTGACAAATCATTCACAGGAAAGACATTCATGATGAAGAGCAGAAAGCAAGAATCAAAAGAACAAATGAAACATGTGTCCTGCCCACCTTCCCCCTTCACTTTAGAAACTAACTGCTCCCATTTGTTTTGTTTCTTAGGTACCTAATAGACAACAGGAATATCCTTGGAATTAAAGCTATACAGAAACACAGGGAAGGCTCCATTTGCGCAGAAACCTGGTAGTCTCCAAGCTCCTGTGTTTGAGAAAGGTAAGAAAACCTTTCTGAAAACAAAACAAAGCATAAAGTGCCATGGACAGACACAACAGAAATACATCTTTTCAAGGCCCAAGGTGGAAGGGAGATTGCTCAATTGAAAAGCTACATTTCCACATTGGGAAAGACTAATGCATTCTGCAGAGTCATGAAGCCTCTCACCATGTGTGCATCACCCTGAGGAATTAAGAGCCACTACCTGTGGGTTTCTCCCAGCATCAGTCCCTCTCATACTTTCAATAGCAACTCACGCCTGCAGACCAGGTGTCAAGGAAGGAGAGAATGTTCTATTGTTGCCATCGATTTTGGTAGGAGAACGTGGTTCAGTTAGTCTCCAGGTAATGCCTGGCACCCATTTGAGCACTCTTACTATCTGTGATTTCTGCACAACACATGGTTTAAAAAGTTACCCTCAACTTACAATTGGTTTGGAAATGATTTACTCTCAATTGACAACCACTTGGTGAATGATTTAAGGGAAAAAAACCCAAAACCCATTTGGCAGAGGGTCGGCTTGCACTAGCTCTTTGTATGACTGGTAACCTGGATCACAGGATGCTGGGTCTTGACACAGTCTGAGAGCAAGAGATTAGAAAAGCTAAATAGAAAGTTTCCTTGCTTGCTCCCAGGAAGGCCCATGCCATGAACAGCCATCTCCCAGTTACTTACACAACTGAACCTGTCTGCATGAAGAATTAGGAGCAAGCAGATGAGGAAAGCCACCAAACTCCACACAATAAGGGTATTTACAAACCCCACTCAACTCATTTGAGCTGATAACGTTTGGAGATCTCAGCATACATTTCATGGGCCTTAGCACCTTTACTCCATGATGGAGAAGTGGGGAGGGAGGAAGAATGCCACACCACCAACTGTTACCAGCACGATGTTTGATCAGCTTTCCTTCTCACTTCAATCTACCTGCTGTACAAATTGCTCTGTGCCCAAGCCCTGAAAAACACCTCCATCTATCTTACTGCTGAGCAAAAGCCTGCTACATTAGAGTAGGTCAGGGCCTGATTTCAGGCAGTGGATCATTTCCATGTGAATCAGACCAGCCCTGTCATGTATTTGAGGTCACAAAAGAAGGGACCCCCAAGCCCATACAGGCTCAAGACCAAGTCTTCAGCAGGACCAAACTTCTTCAGCACCTGCTCTGGGACTAAACCTGAGCCTCTCAAGCAGCTCATCACTTCAAAGAGGAGGTGACTGTTTCTAATGTGCCTTAATACAAATGTAAGCATCCAGCTTTAGGCACCCAAGTGTGGTGTATTTGGCCTAATTGAACTGGCAGGAGTCCCACTGTCCACCTTTGCAAAAGGCTGGGACAGGCTCCACAAAACACACATCACATCCAGCCAAGAGACCATTTTGTTCTCAACTTCCACTCTTCTGAGTAAGAACAAAAGCAGGGAAGAGCAGTAATGCCCAAAGAGCATCTTTCAGCTCCTGCCAGAGGAAGCAGCATCCCTGCTTCACTCAGTGGCTCCTCTTCCTCAGATGCTGCAGCACTGGGGGAGAGACTAGAAGTCCAGTAACGTGGCATATGTGAGCTCTCCCACCACTTTTGGCAACTCTTGCTGCCAGAGACCCCAGGTACAATTCCTCCACCTGGGTAACAAGCACATGCTGCCCAGCATGTGGAGAAATCCAGTACCTATCCCCCTTCACATCTACATTTGCAAGCGTCAGCTGAAGCCATTTACTTTACACTAGCCATCTCTCCTTTTCCTTCCTGAACAAACCGACTTTGCCCATACTGAGAGCAATGATGATGAAATACTTGTACTGCAGAAGTCCCACAACATGTTTTGCTGGATAATCCCTGCACCACAACTCTTCTCTTGTTAAACTGGACAGCAGCAAACATCAAACAGGTAGTGAATGACAACCGTACCAGTGAGTTCTCAGCACAGAAGTGACAGGAGGAAGGGAAAGGATGAAAGGGGCAGTCTACTTGGCAGAGACTTAAACACCCCAGGTTTTAAATTCATTGCTGTTTATGTTACTAATATAACAATTATTATAAATTACCTTTTCATTACATTAATTCATCTGCCTTTCAACACCTATTGTGCGAGCACCAGCCTTCACAAAGGTAGTTCATAAGCAAACTGCCAAACCACTCAAGTATCAACACAGCTCAGATATTCAGCCAGACTCTGCTAGAAAGGCAACAGCACCACTAGCACTGCTGAAATATAGCTAAGTACTAAATCAAACTAATAAATATCACACACTTTGGTTTGCTTCTGTTTCCTTCAACCTCCAAGACAGACAGAAACTGAGCATATGTTTTGCCTTCTCTTTTACTGACTTTACACTGAACTTGTGACTGCAGCTTTTATTTGTGGTATACCTTCAAGGCCCAGCCAGCAGATTGATCTACTGAGTCCCTGTGGAGGTTTTCAGGGTGTTCAGTGGTGCAGCATCCCACAGTTCCTCTGGGATGGGGTGCTGCAGGGCCACTTGTTCTTCCAACACCTCCAAGTATAACAAAGGAGGTCCCCTGAGCAGGTAAGAAGGCACAGCCCCGCATCCTCCTCCTACTGCCAGAGGCCAGCCCTAGCTCAGCTCATGCAAGAGAGGTCTGGGTTTGTCCTGGTACATGCTCAGCATGGTCTGCATGCTGGGGGAGAGCATAAGGCACAGTCCCATCACTCACAGAGGGTGAAGAGTCAGGGCCATTTTCCTCTCTAACTTCTGTGATGCCCCTGCTGAGCACATGAATGACCAGATTTGATCTTAGGGCTTTTTCCTTAGCCAAATTCAGGTAGATTTTCTCAAAGGTGTTAGAAAGCACATCCATATCACACAGACCATCTTCCTGCTGTGTTTCAAGGTCTGGCTGCACAACACTGTGCAAAGAATTCAAAAGAAAGCAGTTTCCACTTCAAACAATAGGAACCCATTTTCCTCCTAATCTTATTGTCAGAAATAGGAGAGAGGTGGCTAAAATTTTCCATACAAAGTCAGTTTGAGCTAGAATCCAGGAATGCTTCAGCCCATCCTTTTAAAACCCAGCAAGAGAGTTAAGTGTCTCTAAGCAAAGACAGGATAACAACAATACCCATCACAGTTACTCAGGGGGCAACAATTGTAATCAGGAGGAGTATTAACCCCATTTACCAAGAGTGAAACCAAGGCAAGAAAAGGTGAAAAGCATCACTGAAAATACCAGTTATTAACACAAGCAGCACAACCAGCCTCCCTACATCCTAAAGATACCATTATCATCTCCAGGCTGCAGATTCATCATGCTGTTGGTGCAGAAATAGAGGTGCTTCCCATCACAGTTACCATAGGTCCTGCTGGCCGAGCAGCCCTGGCTCTACACAGCATGAATGAGAAGCTGCTGCAAGAGGCGGATCAAGCATGGAGTGGCTCGAAGCCTGAGTGAGGCATCTCTGCCAAGCAGGCAGCACATGGAGCCAGCATGGGTATACGCCTGCATCCCTGAGCTGCTGCTGGTCAGGAAGTCTCCAGTGCACAGCTCAGAGATGCTTGAGTGACCCTGTGCGGTGCCAGCCAGGTTTGATACAGCCACTCGTGAATCAGAGCGAATACACCGTGCCAAAGCCTCTCCTGCAAAGCCAATTAGGTGTCTCTCCACTGTGATCCATTATATGTAGTATATGGGATAGCTTATCCTGAGTCCTAAGCAAACACATGGAAGACAGCTCAGGTCTGGTGCTGCACGCAGGCCGTAAAGCCCTCTCCTGACCTAGGCTCTAGGGAACACAGTACAAACATGAGCATGCTGCCAGCAAGGCTTATTACTAGGGGAAGAACCCCCACGATGCCAACATACACTGTTCCCAGGTTTCCAGATAAGCTTTTACTTATCTAGTCAGTATCTATAGCACCTCAGTGCTTCATGATCCAGACAATGCTACTCTGCATGACCTGGGTGTAACAAGAGGAGCACTCTATGTAAAGACCATGGGTAACAATTCCCTGTGCAGCATCCCTCAGGAAACCACCAGCTTCAATCGGGCTGACCCAAGGAAGGATTTCCTACAGCTCTGTTACCCTGCCAGCTGCTGGCTGAGCCTGTTCCACACCTTCTTCCACTATGGGAACTCCACAACCTCGCCAAACAGCCTCCTCCAACCACTGTCAACCCCTCCTGCATGTAGGAGACCTCCAAGGGAGGTGCAGCTTCTATAGAAGCCAATGGTATGTATGGCACTCTGGTGTCTGGGATTAAGGTTGCAACTGTTTGGGTTTCTGCAGGAGAGCATGAGCACACAAGCCCTGGGACCTTCAATAAACCACGTGCTATACTTACATGGAGAGCAGCCCATAAGATAAACAACCTCTTCACAGTGCCTCTGAAGTCTTACGCGTAGTGTATGTGTGTATCTACACTGCTGGTAGTGTAGATGCAGCCACAGAGCCCCACACACCCTTCTATGTAATGACATGAGAAAAACACTGTAGTTCTGCTTGGCTGGGCCCCAAGTCAGGGCAGCTTTGCAGCAAACCTTTACCCTTGTTATACATCTTTGGTCATATTAACACAGCACCAACATAAGGTCTCTCCCTGCCAGCATCCTCAGAAACAAGCCCCCACCTGTCATTCCCATCTAGAGGAGGGGAGAGCAAGACCCACGGTGCAAGTAACAGGGCAGGGATGAGACACATTGCCTCATGCTCACTTCATGCTCCTCTACCACATTCTTCAGGCAGCATCTCCTCCTGCCTCCTCCTCCTATGGCTGGGTCAGAGAATAAAAGCCTGAGAAAAGCTATGCAAGTTTAGTCCCAGGACAAGAAAAAGCAGAGGGAAAAAGTAATCTGGAAGGTGAATCTGTGGATTTTTGTCCTGTGGGGAAACAAACTTCCCCTACCCAAGTCCTCATTACAGCAAAAGGAGTCCAAAAAAATCACACAGCACTGCTTTGCTGCTGCTTTATTGGTGTCAACCACTGCAGGACAAAAACGACGAGGGTGTTTGGGCACAGCCAGCCCAGTACCAGCAGTTACCCTCTGATCTCCCTGCACACTGCATAAGAACACAAGTGAGGACATGATAAAAGCAGGCCCCACACCTTTCTACCTCTCTGTGCTTGTGCAATGAGAGCCAAAATAGCTGCAAACTCCTGCAGTGACTTGAAGTAGAGCTGCCCCATCTATTTACCAAACCATCTGTGGGAGGAGGCAAGGACATGCAGTTCTTACCCATGTTCTTTGGCGCTTCTTTACTCTGTATCTGCATAACCATGGATAGGGTTTGAAATAAAAGCCTGCTCGTGCACGCACATGTACATATTTCCCCTGCCCCACTGAGAGGACAGCTTCAATCCCAGTCAGTCCCCAAACTTCCAATGGGATAAAGCATGTGTGGGCAGGATGAGGGGAACAGTCATGAGCAGAAGCTGTGATCTGACTCTGTCAGCAGATGACTTCTATTTGCACTCGTTAGCACTGCCCTAGCATGAGCTAACACCACCCCCTCGGGTAATTTAAATTTATATACAAAAAAATAGAGGAGAAGGGAAAAAAAAAGCCCACATTTCTATATTTAGGAGGTTGGGATAATCAGGGTGGAAGAGCCCATCTGTTTGACGCTCACTCCAGCTGCTGTGGATGCAGAAATTTGTCTATTTTCTTTCCTTTTGCCTGTTTCAACTTGTCCTGGCTGACTGCGACAGGCAGACAGAGAGAGCCCGATATAGGGCCATGGTCATTTAGGTCTCAGACTGTGCACTGTCCCCTATGAGTCATTGCAGAACCAGTTGGCACAACCAGGATCTTTCCCAAGAGGGTGTAAACCAGTTAATTATTATTGTAATTATTATATTGTTATTCCTACTATAACAAATCTGTGTTTATAACAGTGAAGAGAGCAACACAAAAGCAGAAGAGAGGAGAAGACACATCTTACACCTCTATAAAAGTCAGTTTCAGGAAGGCAACCTCCCCTCTGCCACTTCCTCAATTTTGGGATATTTCCCCCCCTATAAAGCTGAGTTTCTGTGGGATGCTAACTCCTCCTCAGTGGCACAAGCCACTGGATGGAGACATAGCCATGCTTCTCTTCAAACTAACCTGTTCTGCCATTTTCATCCCAAGGCTCTATGAAAGTGAGCCCAATCTAAATTCAGAAGTGGCCCTTTGATCTCCCACCTTCCTGAGCTGACCAGCTCTGGTCCCAAAATAACAAGGATGCAATTGTCTCAAGCAGCCTCTTGATTCTGTTCCTGTCACAGATCCAAGTGCCCACAGCCCTTGCAAGATATAGCATCACTGCCCCTGTAAACCTAAAGCAGCACTTCTTATTTTGCTGTCAAAGGCATCCTTGTAGTGTGTAAGGACACATGGCACAACCATTAGGTCCATTTGCTGTTTATCTCATTTAGTATAAGTGATTGCTTTTTAATTTCACTGTGTTCATCGCTGGGGTTATTAAAAGTGTTGGGGATGAGCATAAGCCTGGATAAATTTTACGCGATTAATGTTCTAAAAGCCTTATAAATAAGAGAGGAAACTACCAGTGCAAAATTCAGGAATTCCAGTTTTACCTTGGTTTTCCACTCATGGAGTTGAAATCACAGAAGAAGACATGAGCAGCACTGATAATAACTAGGAATATAGATGGGGAATGAATAGCTGTTAGCTTTAAGGTGCTAAAGTAACTCATGCCTGTTCCTCAGACCCAGAGAAAGCACTCCTTTCTGTGAAGGTCTCTTTGGTCAAGCATTATTTAGTATTTCTGAATTAGCTTTTTTCTTAGAGAGCTAAACCAATAAAAGTACATGGAAAATATTCTGAAATCTGAGAGATCAGGAAAGATGAAACTAGAAATAAAATAGTAAAATTAATGGCTGGGAGTTTTTTCCATTCATGATGTTTCCCCTCAGTTTTTAAGGAGAAAAAAACCACACCTGATGGTTCAGATGAAGTGCCTTGTATTTGATGGAATCAGAAATACTGCAAGTGAGCGCAATATATACAACATTGCCTCCTCCATCCCATCTGAAAGATGTACTACCCCATAATTGCAGATAAAGAAACAAAAGTCTTTCATATGTTCACTTTCATGGAAGATAGATTTGTTTTGTTCTATATTTTGGGCCCTAATTCAGCAAACCTCTTCAGCATATGCTCAAGTTTATCATTTGCCACTCTATGACTTCTGCATCTACTCAAGAAGATGCCTGAAGTCAAGCATATGCACAGCTCGCTGCTGACTGTGGTCCTTCCATCCTTCTGCTTGTTTCTGCAAGTATTCTTAGTGATGTGCACGTACAAGGAAGTAACACATCTCAAGCAATTATAGTACATGCTGGCAAAAGAGAAATTTTAACTTGCCTCTCCATATAAATAATCTGAAGGGCTAAAAATTAATAGCTGAATCTTGGTACCTTTCAGAAACAGCATATTTCCAGCAATTACTTTAAGCTGTCAGGAGAGTGAAATACGATGGTGCAAACTTTTGCTCTGTATCAGTGCTGAACAACCAAACCTGGAGCTGAAATACTGCTTCCCCACCGAAGGAAACAAAGAACAACCCTGCTCCTAGGCATGCAGTATGTCACATATTATTTGTAGAAGCTATTCAGTAAGTAATTTCAAATAAGGAAAAGGCAAAGAAACTACAGGATGTTCACAAACTATTTGCAAATAGAAATGGAAGAGGAATTCATTAAATAAATTATTTGCTATAAATTATTCACCTCCCTTTAATCTTACTACCACTTAGACTATAAAATTCATGCCATAAAAGATACAGGATACATAACAAGGCATCATTAACTTATGCATTTCCCAGTG
The DNA here is from genome assembly GCA_026283785.1 of Coracopsis vasa. Classification (NCBI taxonomy): domain Eukaryota; kingdom Metazoa; phylum Chordata; class Aves; order Psittaciformes; family Psittacidae; genus Coracopsis; species Coracopsis vasa. Next base: position 10,427 of record JANHGB010019948.1, read on the forward strand.
CTGCTTTATTTTGACTGTCCAGTTCTATTACTGCATTAAGACAGCCGTTTGTCTTTAATGGACTTGGAGTGTAATACATTTTTGTTCTAAGCGCTGAGCTAAGGAGACCTGGTCTGACTTTAGACTGTGATTTGATTTTGAGCTCCAAGGCTGAATAACTTAAAATCTGAGAGAAGAATCCAAGCTGTTCCCTGAGCAAAACCAAAACAAATGGAAATCAGCCAAAAGAGTTGGGTAATTTCATTAGATCTCCACAATTTGGGTCCATTTCACATAAATTCACATTGATGAGCAGGCATTTTCCTGTGTCCATCAAGCCACATAGTCAACACTTTCACAAAGGTGAGAGATGTAGGAGGCATGCATCAGGCAGACAAGGAGTAAGGGGCAGCTAGGAGTGAATCACAGGCAGGTCATGGCAGTGGGTCTCTGGGGCCCACTGGCTCTGCATTGGATGATGAGGGTCAGCAGCATCCCCACCTGAGTTGCTTTTCCCCTCTTGCAGCTACAAAATAAGCTGCTTTCTGTGCCCTGGTTATATGGCCCGAAGAAGAAATCCCAGAAAGAAACTTAAAATACAGTATATAATTCCTTTTAACCATGAAAACAAAATCCCAGAAAAGGTTCTCACTCATAGCCAAGGATGAAGGCAGCTTTTTCATTCTGTTGACTTCTTCCAAGTGACAGCCATACTCCAACACTCGTTTGGTCTCTCAGTCATTTTATATCTTTTTACACCATATTGGCTTTCTTTTAGTTAAAACTATGATAATTACAACTGAATTTCTCTGTGGAAAACTGATGCAAACTCTGGTTATTTGGTTATGGAGGAAGTGAACAGAAAAAAGGGTTCTTGCAGTTGTCAAAGTAAGCTCTCAATTGTCTCCAGAGCAAATGCTGTCTCTGCTGGTGCAAAGGCTGCAATTAAAGGCTATACCTCATTGTTTGTATACATCTTTACTCTTTGTAAGTGAAAGGAAAAGTTGGTTTTGCAGAGCTTCATCACCCTGACTGACTCATAGCAGGCTTAGTCCTTGGCGCAGGGGACACCAGGTACATTTATCAAGTCACAGCACAGTCTTTACATAAATTGTTATTACACACTAGTATTTCCACTGCACTTGTCAGTGCTTTAAAAGACCCTCACACAGGGCCAGAGGAGGCAAGTTGGCATCAGAGACCTCTTGAAGACTCTGGTTGTGGCTCCTGACCCACAGATGTTAAAAGCCAAATAAGCTTTGTTGCGGCATTTGCTATATCAAACACTGGGAGAATACCTATGGCACTGCTGATAGGATTGCTTCCTCCCCTTGCTTATTTTCAACATAAATCCACCTCATCTAGGCTGTTTAAAGGAACCCAAGGGAATTGAGTGCTCAATTCCCATAAGTACCTTATCAAGTCCCAGTTGTAACAGACAACACTATTTTCTTCCTTTTGCAGAGTGAAAACACAGCATCATTAGAGGATGGATGAGGAGGAAGGGCTGCATTTAGACAGATGGAAACTAGCATTCCTTTGGGCAATGAAGCAGTGCCCGTGTAGACCATCTATGGCAAGGCTCACACAGAAACACAAACTGAGAGTAGACCAATCATGCAGCAGACTGTCCTGCACTTCTCAAGCCAAGCCTAAGTACTAAGCTATCCAAAAGTGATCTCACAGCAGAACCCAGTGGGGGCAAAGCTTCCTCCAAAACATCCTCAAGTCACAGATGGTCAAAGATTGACTTTTTCCTGCTGAAACAAGGGATGTTCAGGCTAGATATAGGAAAAATGTTCTTCACTGTGAGAATGGTGGGGCACTGGAACAGGCTGCCAAAGGAAGTTGTGAATTCTGCATCCCTGTCAGTGTGCAAGGCCACACTGGAAACAGCTTGGAGCAACCTGCTCTAGTGGAAGGTGTCCCTGCCCAAGGCAGGGGGTTGGAACTGGATGATCTTAAGGTCCTTTCTAACCCAAACTATTCTGTGATTCTATGATTGCCACCAGCTCAGCAGACTACACCCAGTAGCAGCAACAGAACAGGCTGCAAGCCAGAGGCAAGGAGGATGGGCATCCTGCACACAGATCCCTCCCCAGGGCCACAGTCTGGGGATCCTACACATGACTGTCATTGTGGAGGTGGCCAAGGCAAGGATGAGAGGAGAACCACATTGAATTTAATCACTGCAGATTTTCTTTGAAGACTCAAAGTCAATATCCATCCAGGAGCCACTGCCATAAAGACTCTGGAAGGAAAGGTATTCAAGCAGGCTGAACTGCCTCAACTCCCATGCAGAAGGCATGGGCTGGCAGTCAGGAGATGCAGGCTTCAACCCCATGTTGGCCACAAGAATCCTGCATCTCTGGGTGTCAGTTTTCCCCATCAGCTGCATGATGCTGTAGATAACATAGCTTTTACCTAAGTCAGTAGAGAGGAAGATTATACAAAGCATTAGAAACACAGGTGGGTGGTGCACAGATACAAAAGGTTTCTGAGAAATATGTGGGCATCTTTCTTCATGCTCCTCATCTTCTACAAAGTGGTTACTCAAAGCAAAAATAATACACCCTTCCTACAAAGGCAGCACACATATATTTAGATCACTGTGCAAACAATTACTGACTGTCTCTGAGGCAGGAGAATTGTATTCTGTGCTACAAGAGGGGGAGAAAAAGACATCCGAAGTCACCCTGGAGCAAGGAAAGGATCCAGGTCTCTGGGACAGATTCAGCTCTGGCATAAGCACTGATGCTGGCCACACTCAGGAAGGTCAGGAATAAATGGCAAAGCTGTCACGAGCCTGACCTGGAGGTCCATCGGGTGCTAGATCTATATAGGACAAGCACTCATCTTCCTGCATGTCAAACAAGTAATTTCAAACTCCTAAACAAATGCTAGGACACTGCAGCAGAAGCAACCTGCAGGAAGGACAAGCCAAAACACCTCCTCAGTCACTTTATTCTGCAGCTTTTTTGGCTTTCTCAGCTATCGCTCCCTTGCTTGGCTGAGGCTGTCACTAGCTCCTTTTCCTCACCCATCTGTCACTAGGGGCACTCACTTGTCCCAGACAATCCCTTTTATGTGTTTTCTACCCCTTCTACTTGCTCAGAGCATGGAAATAGCAGCACAGAGACAGTGGCAGCGGGTGGGAATGGAGCCCACATCCTCTAATCCTTAGAGCTCACAGCCAAAACAAAGGAAGAAATAAAAAGAAAGAGCTCCCTCCACATCCCCCCGGTTTTTCACTTCCATGCATAGCATCACTGCTGCTGAATTGCAGCTTCAGAAAGAGGTAAGAAAGAGGCCCAAAAGGCAGCTAGGAAACCCACCATCCATTGGCTTCCCTCCACACGGGGCGAGCGGGCTCCTTCTGCTGCAGTGACTTGGCAAGCACACCTCGCTCTGACTCAGCACCTCGCCGGCACCTCCTGTCAATTATTCCCACAAACTGCTGACGCCGGAAGGGCTATTTGCAATTAGGATGCAACACAAGCCGGTGGCTGCAGGATGCTGCAGCTCCCCCTCATCCCTTCACCTGAAGCGATCCCTTCCACTTCAGACCTCTGGCTCCGGGCTGGAGAAACCAGGGAGGTTGAAGGAGGTAAGGGGTAGTGAAAAAGGGCTGGAAGATGGGGACCAGGGTGGGTTGGGGGAAGCCTGTCTGTGTTATAGCTCTTCTGTGGATAAATGGAAAACTGCAGTCAATGTGGCAGCCAAAATGCAGTCTTAACAGAAACAAAAAAGCAGCCACTGGGAATAGGGACAAGAACAGCAAGAACAGATGAGACTATGCAAAAAAAAAAAAAAAGCTACATGGAGCATTCCCTAAAGAACAAGCAAAACGCAGCCTTGCTGCAACTCCATGCAGCTGAGAAACACAAGCCTGTGCTCTGTGTTTGAGGTATTTTCAGTGCAGAGGCGCTGATTGCAGATGAGTCCCATAATAGGGGCCCAGGGCGCACCAGCTGTTTCAGGGGCAAAAGGAAAGGCTGCCCTTGATAAGCCAAGGACATGGCCATTCTGCAGGCAGACTGAGGCTATTCTGTTCCTCTGCCAAGTAGCCAAGGTCCTGTCAACCTCTCTGAGCCACTAGCTCCAAATAGACAGCAGGCTTGCAGCTTAGCAGCTCCGCAACTAAAACAGGCATTCCAACATCAAACCCCATCAGACAGCAAAGTTCAAACATGCTCAGCTATGGAAGTAGCCCCAGAGTCCACACAAGCTCAGCAGCACCCTACAGGAGCACTCTGGCACCTTCTTTCACAGGGCTTCACTAAAACAACAGGGTCTGCCACCCACCCCTCCCTCCTTCCCCAAGGGTCACAGGGAGATTCAGGTCCCCCCATCTCAGGCAGCAGAGCAAGCAATGCACAGGGATGCAGAGCATTCCCTGCAGGCGCACCCAGGGACCTTTTAACTGAGAAGTATGGCTATTTTCTGAGATATCACTTCAAAACCAAACATCTCAGAGTGTAGCTGATGCTGATGAGAACATAGGTTAGAGCCAGAGATGTGAAGCTGGAGCAAAAGGCTCCAAGGAACACTTCAGGTTTGAAGCTGAAGCCTGCAGCAAGCCATTCCCTATAGGATGCAATAGCTGTTTTATACAGTGCAGAAAAGGGGTGAAACAGCTATGTTAATGGTTAAAGCATCCAATGTGTCTTGCAGTCCGTGGACCCACAGCTGCAGAATTCACCACAGATCAAATCCAACACAGGCAAAGAGGCAGAAACATCAAACTGCAAGATGAGTAATGCACAGATCCCACGTAGATAGCCAAGGCTGAAGAGCGAAAAAGGTTAAAAACCAAATCTCACTACAGCAACCTGGATTTACCAACAGCCTCCTGATCAGGAAAGGGAACATCTACTACGCAGCATGCAATGACAGCAAAGGAACAACAAAGTCAAAACAAACAGCAAAAACCAGTGACTTCAGCAACACGGACAGGAATTAGCCAAGTGCTACAGCAGGTTACAGTTCTGCAGCGTCTTAAAGAGGGTAGGTAAAGCTTGGAACAGTGAGTCCCAGGGCACTCAAAAGCTGAAACACTGCAATTGATGCAAGGAGCAATCTGAGTCACAAAGTAACAGCAACCGCACATAGTCAAATCTAACATTGCTGTGAGAAAAACAGCACCCGAACTTTGCATCACGCTTCTTTAATGTTATAAAAGACAATTATAAGCAAAAACTGGCTGGAACAACTTAACCCCAAAAGTAAGGGGATTACAGTTGTTACACTCTATATGGTGATGGTGTTGAAGCGGTCTTGGCATTGTCACTGGAAAGGTACTCGGTGCCCCTGAACAAAAGTACTGCTGAGAAGCAAGAAAGCCCATTGTATGGTCAAACAAAAGGAGCAAGAAGTCGTTCAATTTGAGCATTTGCTTCATAAGATGGTAGCTAATAGGGCTGAGAACAAAACTGAAGGCCAAATTGCAGAAGTCAAAGAAACAAACAGTGATTTCAATGTATTCAAAGGACACGTCCAGAAGTGCTGAACAGTAGGGAAATGGCATTTGTTAAGTGGCTGTGCTGCCAGCAAAGACATGCAAGCTTTTGCTAACTCAGAGGGTTCTTCAAGTTAGTAAAGCTTTCCCTGAGAGAGGGCACAAGCTAACCTGCGAGTTGCAGTAGGGATTGGTTAAGCCAAACTCTTTAAGCCCCTAAAAGTACACAACAGGAGACAAATCAGCTTGGTCTCTGCTCAGAGGAATTTGTGGCCTTTCAATCCACTCAAATTTTGGGAAGGGCAGGATTAAGTGATTCATTTTCAGTCACTTCCAAGTGCATCTGCTAAACCATTCTGAGTAGGATGCCAGTTCAGTGCCAGCCTCATCCCTGATTGCCAGGAGTGGGGTTCCCCTTTTCCCTATTCCTCCCCCCCAGATGGGGTTCATGCCACTTGGATTCAGGCTGAGTCCAGAGCTGCTGCCCCACAACTCAGTGCCCAGGCTCAGAGGCACAGGAGGCCCTCTCCCTCTGCCCTCACTCTGGCCCCAATTACAAGAGATTATCTCCAGGTTTCATACCAGCTCTGGGGTGGTTTAATCTATTCCTTAATATCTGGAAGAGAGACAGGGGGCTGGAAAAGTGATTTGGGCTGGCTGAGACAAAAGAAGATTGAGGGAGACTTCCTAGGGATCTGACAAAACTCAGCAAGCGGGCAGCATAATGCCAGATGAAATTCAGCATTGCCAAACGGACAGTAATAAGAACTTGAGAGAATAATCTGAACTACTCATATACCATGGGGCTTCTAATTCAGATGTAATCACTTGAGGAAAAGATCTTGGTATCACTGTGAACAGCTCAATGAAAACATCTGTTCAGTGTGCAACAGTGGTCAAAAAAGCAAGCAAGCTGTTAGGATGTCTAAAGGAGGAGGCTGGAAAGGATGCTGGAAGTAGACAAATGACACTGGGAACACTGACAGGGTAAGGACTGCTGCAGCTACTTCTGGGCAGCACACCTGAAGATAGGGAATGCACAGAAAGGTTTCATCCATCACCAGCCAACAACACTTATCGGTCAAGCACAATTAAAACTGGGACAATTTAATCTGGAGAGGAGCTAGGTGGAAAGAAGTTATCAAATGGGCATGAAGTGAAACAGGAGCTTCTATGGTTTTTTGGTTGGTTGGTTTAGTTTGTGGGTTTGGTGATTTTTGGGGGGAGGGTGTTGGATTTTGTGGAGGGTTTTTGTTATTGTTGGTTTGGAGTTTAAGAGAAAGACAAAAGGTTGTTCAATAGAGCTGAAAAGCACAAAATGTGAGCAGACATAAGGAAACTATTACGATTTCCCTTTCCTTTTCTGTTTTCACTTTTTCTGCTTAATCTAAACACAGACCATAATTAACAGTGAGGAATGATTAGTCCATGTATTTGTAAAGTCAAGAGCTCAGCAGAAGTCAGAGACTTGTGCATTTATAAGGATACTGGGAACATCCATCAATAAAGTAGGTAGAATGAAGGAAAAGAAAGCAGCATAGCACCACTACACCCTCAAGCTTCCAGGCATTAGCCAACTTCTAATTAACAAGGATTAGGAAGTAATCTCTCCACTGGACATGCAGAGAGGTTGTACCAACCCACTTGCTCCTGGCAGACACCATTAATATGCCAGGCATGGGAAGAGCTGGGCCTGGCAGAGCTCACCCACAGCCCATGCTGTTTGGGAGGCTGAGTTCTGGGTGCTCAAGGGGACTGCACACAGACACACAAACACCATTAACTAAAGAGGGGGCTCTAAACCCCACAAGTTTTCCCAGAAAGGGAATTTTTGCATCAGTTGCTTTGCAAGCAGAGGGGGATTCCCTGAGGAAAGGAGAAGGGATGGACATTTTATTCACTCTGTGTTGGCGGCAGCAATACATATGACTTAGTTCATTCTATGTTCATCCAGCATTGGCCATGCCACCCTAGGCCAGTGGTCTGATCTGGCCTAGCACTGCCCAGACAGGGCACTGCAGGAATGCACCACACTTTGCAAACAGTGCATCCTTCCCCCTGCAAATGACATTCCTGGCTTCAGCATCAAGTAAAACCAAGCCCAGATGTAACAAAGTGGAGTTCACATCAGCTTTCTCCGGCTGATGCTTGTGAAACCCAACCTAGCTCATGTTCTCATACCTGGATTGACTTATGAGAAGAAAACAACCAGCACAAGTTTTGATCCTTAAGTAAGTAATCTGATTAATGCCAAAATTATACTGGAAATTAACATCATGTAGCTATGCAAATACACCAGTACCACTGTGCTGCCAGGAGGAGCTCTGCACATGTACCAGTAGTAGAAGTCTGAGCTCGATCTACTAGTCCTGTTCCGACTTCTCCAGCAACTGCTCCAGAAGGGGAAGCAAAGATTAACAAAGAGGCTGTATCTGTTAAATAGAAACTTGTCTTAGTTTGTACACCGTATTCTGCTTCTTTTAGTGCAAACAGCATTCTACTGCACAATGAATAAGGAAAGGACACAGGAAATGCCATTTGCCAAATGTATATTTGGTGTTTGTATATATGTGTCAAGATGGCAAAAATAATGGACAGAGACTGTCCACAGGTATCACAAGTTGCTGCAAGTTGGTTTTTATCACTGTCTTTGAATGCCCCATAGAAATAAGAAATAGCAACCACGAAGAATTTTACTGTAGATACTTCCAATAACCCAAACTTTATCAAACATGGGATGTTTTATAAAATCATAACTGTGTTTCAAAAGAAAAACAGGGGAAAATTGTCAGAAATACAGAAGTATCCAACTTTATCATCCTTGAGTTGAAAAGTTTTGGCTTCTCACATTGTCCTGGTTTCAGCCGGGATAGAGTTAATTTTCTTCCCAATAGCTGGTTCAGCGCTGTGTTTTGGCTTTAGTCTGAGAACAATGCTGATAACACACTGATGTTTTAGTTGTTGCTAAGTAGCACTTACCCTGATCAAGGACTTTCCAGTCTCTCATGCTCTTGTGTACCACCTCACTGGCAGAAGCTGTGAGGAAGCATGGCCAGGACACCTGACCCAAACTAGCCAAAAGGATATTCCATGCCACAGTACATCATGCCCAGTATAGAAACTGGGGGAGGTAGCTGGAAGGCTCTGTTGACTGCTGAGGCACAGGCTGGATACTGGTCAGCGGGTGGTGAGCAATTGTACTGTACATCACTGTTGTTTGGGGTGGGAGTGGTGTTTTATCTCTTTTTTCTGCATTATTTGCCTTTTAATTATTCTTGGTACTAAATTGTACTTTAATTGTTAAGCTTTTCTTGTATCCACCCACAGCTTTTCCAGTTCTCCTCTCCATCTCACTGGTGAAGGCAATGAGCAAGCTGCATGGTACTTAGTTGTCGGCTGGGGTTAAACCACAACACCCCAAAGTACCTTTTTGTCAAGGGTATTTTCTTGTTTTGCAATAATACAGTTCCACAAGGAAGCACAATATTGGTTATCCTAAAATGGAATTTCTCTCAAAAAGTTTCTTTTCAAAACCAAAGCATCCAACTTCTATTTCCATTCAGAATGAAGCCAAATCCCTCAACCCTGATGAAACAGAGCATTTGTCCTCACCCCAGCTCAAGCAGTAAAAGAAAAGCAGGAGTCATAAGGGACACAAGTGACCTCTAAAACCAAAGAGATGTAAATATTTAAGGGGAAAAAATAACCCAAAACCACAACAGTTCACTGTGCATACTTAATAATATTGTGCTTTCTCCCTGGTGCATAAAACATGAAGCATTTGAGTGAGAGAAGTGGGTGGCATATGACTAGGAGCCCTATAACTGTGACTTCTCTAAAGGAGAGGCTGGGCAAATGTCCCACCTGACAGCAAATCCTTTCACCTCTGTACACTTCAGTTTCCCATGCTAGAAATCAAACTGACTGCCCCCACAAAGGAAAGTTTGGAGACTCTCAGTTAGTTAATGCGTGCAAATGACTGTGCGAACACAAGGTGGTATTAACCAGGGAACTGTCTTTGCTACACTACTGTCTGTTAAACAACCAGGAGCTAAATTTCTCTCTGAACATTTACAAAAGGGAAAGACAGCATTAAGGCTCCACAAGGAGAAAACTACAAAGAGCATGTTTTCAGTGCATGCACTTCTCCTTGAAATAAACTGTGTTAAAAGCACTTTACTTAAAAAGCACAATGATAGTAGCATCCTGCTAAATATAGATGACTCACCACAATTTAGTAGTGAACATCCCTAAAGAGTACCATTACAGTATTGCTTAACCTGCTGCATAAATTCAAGCACTCTCCTGTGGTTAGAGTTTGGACCAAGACACTCAAGACTACTACCAGCATCTGCTGACCTTCAGTAGGTCACAAAGCCTCTCTGAGCCTCACTTTCTCCATCTCTACTATTGGTATAATAATAAAAACACATCTCCCCACTGGAGGTAGGAAAATGATTTCTAAGTTTCTTAACGAGTTGTTTACATCATATTTTGTATGTCCATATTACTACTGAGCAGCTAAATATAGCTGTTCTCGAGGCACTTTGAGATCCCTTGGAGAAGGGAATCTTACAACAGAAAATTGGGGTTTAAGCAACACAGAAAAACCAGAGAAAGAATCAGTTCCCAAACTAAGGAAAGGATGCCCACTTCAGAGACGCAAGAAGTAGTTAATGCATCTGTGCCTACTGCTGAGGACCAAGGTCAGGTCGTGAGCAAAATGATTTATCTACACGTCACAAAACCACACAGCTTGACACAAATGGCAATCTGTTCCAAGGAAAGAAACCAAAGTAAGGAAGGCATAAGTATGGAAGAGCAAGGGACTGCCAGAGTCCTCCTTTGCTAGGGCTGAGAACCTGGTGCAGGGCTGGGAAGGATATGTGAGCTAGCACAAGGGTGCTGCAAGGCCAAAACTGATCAGTTTCAGCTGTGATAACCCCTGACTGGCAGGAGGGTGACTTCAGGTGAGGACTAGGAAAGTAGTGTGTAATCTGCAGCCCTGCTGTTGCACTGATGCACTACCGCCAGGCACACACAGCTCCTACCCTCACCTTGCTGCAGCGACTGTAGCACACCAACATCTCACCTGTTGTGATACTACATCACAGGATCCAAACACCATGCAGTTAAAGTCGGTTCTGCAGTTTAGCTGTACCCAATGTGTGATTTCTAACACATTTAACAATTTGCAGCATGCTATTTCTGGCCACAGAGCAAGATTGATTTGCAATCGCAGGCTTAGTTTCCAAGCTTTAAACAGAATTCCCTCCTATCTTTCCTTAAACTTCTCTAGGGAGCCTGCAAAAATGTTATTTCCTCTAAAGTTATTGCATTCATAATGCTTTAGAGGGAAAACATAGACACTGCCCCTGCCCCAGAAGCATTCAATGGGGGTATTATAGTCCCAGAGAAAGCCGACAGTTAAAGAGAATCACTGCTATTCTACAAATTGCCAAGCAAAGTAAGAAAATGAGACTATAATGTTTGATTGACATTTCAGTACAAAGCCTGACTGTATTTTGTCATAGGCAGGAAGTGTGAGAATGACGAAACAACCTCCAGGAACAATTTTACCTCACCATTTCTCATTTGTTTCACATCAAGTATTTCTTCTGATTATACACTCTTACAGTTTCTGATCCTTTAACTTTTCAACCTTTCACCTTTCACTTAGGTGTCACTTTGTACATGATCCCATCTTTTTTCTTCTCTGTCCTCTGAACCAATCTAAATCCTTATAAAAGGGAATAAAATCACTCTTTCTAACCAGACTTGGCAACCCAGAGCAGAATACACTGACTGGTCTGTTGCAAGTGGTGTTTAGATAAGAACTCCCCCAAATTTTATTTCAGCTTTCACGAGTTCCTTATACTTTATCCGGGTTTTCTTTCCTAATTCGAGAACCACCAATGAGACAGCCGTACCAGATAACACAGGAGTAACTGTGTACTGCAGCTATTTTCATCTACCACCATCTTCTAAAGACTTTTCCTAAGGCAAAAAGGAAAACAACCCCCAAACTTGAGACACAAGTGGTTCATTCGGGTAATTTTGAAGCCCTAAAGGGCCAGGAAAAGCATTACACTATTGCACTTAAACATTTCATGGAAAGCGTGTTTCTGTGCTAGTTCTCTCCATTGTCATTGTCCCCACATGCCCTCGACCAAACCCAAGAAATTAAACATGGAATCAATCTTTTTGCCTAAAGAGATAATTAAATGCCCCTTTAATTTTAATCCAAAAGCTGATTACTGTTACATGTTTTTGCAGAGATATCACACCAACACTTCCTCACTTACATGCCTCTCACTGCAGTAGGCACGCTAACTTTCTAGACAGTTGCACCTTTGCAATGTCTGCAGACAAATTGTAGCACTGAGAAACTCAAAGTCATTGAGCTCACTTTCCTAACTGGGAAAAGTGCATGAAAAGTGAAGAAATAAGATGAAGCCTGGAACAGCTCAGATTATTTCTTTCCATTAAATGCTAACAAACTATTTGTTTCCCTAATTCATCTCCTTGAAATCAGCAGGTGCCATTTCCAGTTAATGGACGTGAATCAGACTCCCAAATGTGCTCCGAGGACAGAACTCAGAGTGCTTTTGGGGCTGAGACATGTGTGAAAGTCCTTGTCCATAACAACACTTGCTTCTCAGTGGGTCCCAGGCAGAGGGAAACTAACTGCTGCACCTGACAGGACAGTGAGAGCTGAGAGTCAGGCACATTTACCCAAGCAGCATCTCCATCCAGAAGCAGACTGCAAGGAAGTTTCATCCAGGCTTTACTGAGACATCTCTGGTGTTCTAGTGGGAGAGTCTGTCATTTCTTACCATCCTCCTGCTCCATCAGGGATCACTAGCAGCAGATTTCCCAGTTTCCCAGCAGCAGAACTGTGTACCTCGGCAAAACCTCTGCATAAATGAGTAGATCTTAAGAAAACTACCTTGGAAACCTCAGTAAGACATAGCTGAGCAGGCCTGCTCTGAAGTTTGGCATGACTTGAATGAAGGCATTGTCACCTGATCAACAGATGAGTCCGAACCTTCCACACTTTGTAATTCCTGCTGTTGCCCTTATCACAGCACCTCCAACAATGCACTATGCGATGTTAGTAGCATCTGCCACATGCCATTTGTTTCTCTCTCCACACAGAGGACCAGGGCACGCACCTTATCTCAGAAGGGCTTGTGGAGGTGGGAAGGGATGGAGTGGTTTGGGTCTGTCCAGATGCTATGGGGCAGGCATTTCAGCTAAATCCTAGGAGAAGGAGGCAGAGGAGGACACGGAGGGCTCCAGGAATCTCTGCACAAAGTTCCCTGGCTGCATCAGGGCCTGAAGGATAGACCCAGACTTTTCCACCTAGGTGAGCTTACCATAGGGGCTAGGCCCAGGCAACGTGAAGCCCAGCTTAAAGCAACTTTCACAGCATGGCAAGGATAAATAGAATACTAATATAAGGATGGTGCAGTGGAAGAAGCAGCAAAAGGAGGCACCGAGCGGAGCAGCGCTCCTTCCCCAAGCCTGCCTGCAAAAGCACTCACCCACCGCCGCATTTCCGAGCATCACCGGTGGGATCGCAACCAAAACTTGGTTCGCTCCCAACCGGCCCAGCGGACAGGGCATCGGCGTGGGGTCGGCGACGGGGATGGGGCGGGCGGCCGCCCC
>JANHGB010019949.1:0-19154 GCA_026283785.1 Coracopsis vasa
TCTGGTTACAATGGGGTGGTTCCCCAGCTCCTGGGCAATTCAAAGCATCTGGCATACTTCATAGGCCACAGCAGTGGCCCCTAAACTCCATATATCTGTAAATACACAGCACATACTGTAAAACAACAGTTGAGAAACAGACATAATTATCATAAAAACCATAAAATATTCTTGAGATGCATACTGGGGTGATTACTGCAGTCTTGATTATGAGCATTGCTTATGGCATTTGAATTCCACTGAAGTACAAAATACAGTAGTTCCACTGTTTGACAGCTTTTATAGTTTCAGAGGGGAAAAAATACCAGAATTCATGAGTTCAGGTCATGCACAACAGTGGGAGATGTGTAACACCTTTGACAACAAAGTGCTAGATAAAGCTCAAGATAATCTGGTCACTCAGAAGAGAAGAATTCATTACCCTTTTCTTCACTGGTAGGCACAGGTTATTAAAGAAATTTGTATTCAAAGCCTGTTCCTTTCTGAAGGACTTACATAAACTGTTTTCTCAGTACAGTTTACATGTTACTCTGAAGTAAGAAATCACAAAGAAAGCCACTTATTTCAATGAAGCTGATTTAGATATGTTTTTCCTTCAGTGATTTTTGCTACTTCTACTGTTAAACCATTAATTTATGTAAACCCATCTTCTTACACCAATCATATTGCAAAGCGTGAAGGGGTGGTTAGTATTTTTTGGTGGTGGTGTTTTTGGTGTTGGGTTTGTTCTGGTTTGGTTTATTTAAAATATCCCAATGTAACAATTAACAGTGATCTCTACTACACTCTGGGAGTCTTCTTGTTCCCTTTTATTTCCTGCTTGTGTAAATATAAAAACACTTAACAACTTTCTTGTTCCCTAGTGAAATGACACAGAAAAAGATGAAAAAGAAGCACTTCCAGGCATGATGCCCTTTAGTTGGTTTCTACTTACTGTAAAAAGCTAACATTTAGTTCAAATCTTTACAAAGAGTTTGCCTAAAAGAAAATATTTCACAAGTCTCCCTGCATTCAGTACAAGAAGCTTAAATATTGAGAAAAGTATCATACTGAAGAAAAATAAGTAACTCCAATATATGCTTAGAGAAAAGGCCACGCTCTGACACTTAAGCTACAACGCCATGCTCTGGAAATTTCAGTGGTAATTTTGGGTCTTGCATCCTAGCACTTCACCGATCCATACTCAGTAAAACCAAACCAACAGATGAAGTGAGAGAAATGAACCTGAACTGGCAGACAACTCCTGAGGAAACAGGGGTAAGCAGCTGGCACAGGGCAAGGAAGCAGAGCATACCAGTTTGCTCTTGGGAAGGGCTTGCAGGAGGGAACCACACTAAGTTACCCACTCAACTGCATCATACTTTATATGGCTTATTCAAAATACTTGACATGCATTTAACACTGAAAGATGGGTACAATTTTATTTAATAACATAAATCACACACATTCAACCCTAAAACAATTACTCATTTTGCTACTTACAACCCAATTCTGTAGATACTGAGCAATTTGAGGCCTGTGCACCATATCACGCATACCTGCAAATTTAACATGACTATTCCCATGTTTAAGATTCAGTAAGTGCTTAAATACTTCGATAGCCTGATGCCAGAAAGCTAAATGTTCTGTAATACGGGATTTTAAAAAGCCTCACAAGACAGAGAGATGATTTAATCTAAAAAGACATCTTTAATTTTGTAAAACTACTTATACCTTTCTCCTGCTGTTCTGTTTGAAAGCCACCAAAAGGTTTTGGAGCATTATCCAAATCTGTTTGGATGTCCCACAACATAACAGACTACAAGAACTCATTTTTGCAAGCACATAAAATGTATGAATTTATGCTTTCCTATCAACAGTCATCTTTTGGATATTCATATCCTTCCTAGGTTCTTATCTTTGCCTAAAGATCTATTTTGTGGTATGATCTATCCTAGTATTCTGTTTGATACTTTCCCCATAATAGAATTCTTCCTGTCTTCTTTCAGTACAACGTATTTTAGAAGAGTCCACACAGCATTCGTAATTACAGATGAATTATGTTTGCGATAATAAAGCAATATACATTGGTAAATTTAAGCCAAGAGAAAAATATTGGGAAGGGGAGCAATATAATTAAGTTGTAAGTTAAAAATAAGCAAATAGTGTTTAAACAGAAGAAAAAATCCCCACAATATTCTAAGAAATCAAGATTAAACCAGTAAGACAGTCCTGAGAAAAGGATAGCAATCACAGTAAGACAGCAATTAAAGTTCCATGAAATCATCAGATACAGGAAACTCTAGCAGACCTTGAAGTTTCAACTGCACTGAATAGACACTAAACATCCTCAAGTCTTTCCTTTTAGCAGGCAGTCTCCTAATCAATTTTCTATTTTACACACATGGCTTCTTTTCTTGGATATACATACGCTTCTCTATTTCAGTTTGGAAGGATTTATGATGATAGATATCATTTTAGTTTTTCAAAAGTTATTTAGATAAACATGGATGCACATTTATGTTATAAAAGGAATAAAAAACACTCTTCAGAAGCAGAACCCAACTAACCCTCTGAATACAAAAACAAAATCAACCAAAACCCATTACTGTTTGCTATAACATAGTGTCCAGTTAGATATCAGTATTTCGACAAATACAATAGCAATTACTTGTTAGCCAGCACATAATACAGAGTTCTGTGTATTTTTCTTTCACTACTGTATTTTGCACTCCATATCCACAGGTCTTTCCAGATAACAAGAGCTGCAAATGATGAAATGAAACAACCTTTTTCCTTTTTCTTTTTTTAAATACAACTGCACGAGAAATAAAATACAAACTCTAGTTAATAGTGAAATATCAGTTGTGTTGGAACTGTTCATGAGGTACCATTCCTATGGTAATGGTTGGACTTCATGATCTTAACGGTCCTTTCCAACCTAGTTGATTCTACGATTCTATGCACTGAGCTGCTACTGTATGTCCACGTATCATGCATTTTGTATAATGCACAAGATGTACACTAAAAAGGCATCATGTGTATGCAGAAAAAAGTTTTGTTAGAAGCTTGAAATGGTGCTTAAGACTCTTTGACCTTGTCACATCATCTATATGTTCTTACACTCTCAGCAAGCAGCACTAAGGTAGCAGCAACTACACTATCTCATTCTTGCATACTACAGACAAAGCTTACCATTACATTTTTCAGACAAATGTGTACTTTGTTAGCCTGCCAGTATAGCAGACACTTCTTCTGATGTGACCAACAAATAGCAATGGAGAGAAAAAACTGCATTGCTTTTATTCTCACCGTATTTTTATAGCTGTGGCTGAAGATCAACTTCCTTGCATCTACAGTCATGGCTGCTAAAATGACTTAGCTCAGAGTGTCAAGGACACAGCTGAGCAGCCTAAGCAGACTTGAAAGTACAGTAATAACTAGGAAGCAAGAAAATATTGTGCCTAAGGAAGTTTAATCTGCATGTTAAGACTGAAGACAGAAAAATCACTGGAAGACTTAGTGCAGACCTTATTATGTCACAAGACAGATGCCATCTCAAGGTCACCTTAACAAGTACTCCTATTATCGTATTATAGCAAGCCTCCTCTCATTTATGGAAGCATAGACAACTGAATTAAGAGGTCAAATTCAAGAGTTCTGTCTTGCTCCTTCATATGCAGACTCCCTAATCAAGGGGTTGCTTTCTTGTCCATTTTCTCTGTCACAGTTTAACTAGACTCAGTCCCTTGTTTGCAACTCCATGTGCAATTAAAACTAACCAACCTGATAAATGATACAACATCTTTAAAAAGACTCTCTTTCTGGTCAATTGCAAGCTTTCACCTTGTTAAAGGCACAAAAGAAAATGCACATGTTGCTACAACCACATCTAAGAAAAACGAAAACTCACAGTGTTTGCATGTGTGTCCCCCACCCCAAAGTGGCAAAACTCAGTGCATTTTCCAGCAGCCTTTTTCCTATATACAAGTGACCAGAGATCAGCCTACAGATCTTTGATTACAGGTGTTTGCAGAAGCTTTTGATGGTCTTTGACTGCAAAAGTTGCATAATGACCAAGCTCACTACATTTTGTAATTCAGCATTTCAGGCAACAATCTATGAGAGTTTGCTTAAAAAAAATGATGAATACATAAGCAACCATCATAATCATGCATCACAATAATTAGGAGGGGTGATGCCAACAGGTCAAGTGAGAAGACCCTTCACCTCTGCTCAGCACTTCTGAGGCCACTTCTGAAGTGCTGTGTCCAGTTCTGGGCTCCACAGTACAACAGCGATATGGACGTACTGGAGATAGCCCAATGAAAGTGATGAAGGGACTGGAGCATCTCTCTAGGTGCTCCTACTTGACCTGAGGGATTACACCAGATGACCTTCAGAGGCACCCTCCCTGCAGCATGAAGCACCAAGAGTAAAACTATACTTCCTTTTGCCCATGAGAAGCAGCACATTCTAGGTGTTTGAGAAACTGAAAGCATGACAGCACAGCAAGAACTAAAATAACACTGATAGTGTGAACACACAGAACTTGAATGCTTCATTTAAAGCAGCACAGTGTTGTCTCAGCTCCCCTGTAACACAATTATTTTTCACTCCTCACATCACTGTGTAAAGTGTACGGTAAGTGTATGGTAGGTGTAAAGGAAATGGTAAAGAAAGCTGACAGGAAGCAGGAAACATTAAACAAATGTTGAAGTAACTTAATTTGAAATATACGAACCCAGCAAGAACAACAGAAAAATGGAACTGGTATTTTAAAAGTGGACTATTCAGTGGTATTTCAAACTACCACCCTCATTCAGACAACAGCTGCGTGCAACTCTAAACAAAATAAGAACAGTAACAACAGGATCTTGTCCTCCTCAACCTACCACAAAATTTCATATATGCACTTTTTCCAAGACACACACAACACGCTGGATTAAATAAAAAGTAGAATTTTTACTGGCAGATCACAGAATGGTTTGGATTGGAAAGGACTTTAAGATCATCTAGTTCTAACCCCCTGCCATGGGCAGGGACACCTTCCACTAGACCAGGTTGCTCCAAGCTCCTGTGTCCAACCTGGCCTTGAACACTGTCACAGATGGGGCAGCCACAGCTTCTCTAGACAACCTGTTTCAGTGCTTCACCACCCTCACAGGGAAGACTTTCCTTACATCCAACCTAATTCTCCTCTGTTTAACTTTAAACCCATCACCCCTTGTCTCATCCCTACAGCCCCTAATGAAGAGTCCATCCCCAGCATCCTTGTAACCCCTTTAAGATACTGTAAGGCTGCTATGAGGTCTCCACACAGCTTCCCTTCTCCAGGCTGAACAGCCCCAACTTTCTCAGCCTGTCTTCATCTGAGAGGCGTTCCAGCCCTCTTATCATCCTCATGGCCCTCCTCTGGATTTGCTCCAATAGCTTCATGTCCTTCTTATCTCAGTATCCAGGACAACAGATATCCTTCCAGTTTTGCTTTATAAAGTTTTTATTATATATGTTTTGAAGACGCTTATAGTTTGACATAGATAGTACTATCAAAAAGGGGAAAATAATCTCTTTTGTAAAAAGGATCCATAAACTTGAGGGTTAAAAGCATTGTTTGTAAACATCTCTTCTAAATTTTAGTAGGTGACCTACACTCCCAACATGCAAATAAGTTTAAACATGCTGGTTTGCCAGCCTTCAGTGTAACTTGAAATCCAAGGTTTAGACTCTGAAGCTTTCAAAGCAGATATTCCAAAATAATGAATTAATATCCACATAACATTTTGAAAGAGTTAAAAGATCAACAGTTAAATGACTATATGGTACATTCAAGAAATGCTAAGTTTATACCCGAATTTTTAGTTTCAAACCATTCTATGTATGTAAAAATCAATCCTGTATCTGTGCTTTCCACCTTTCTCTACTGGAGATTCGTAACTGCATGTTTTTCTGTCAAATTCAGAAAAATACTGCAAAAAATGTTTAAAGAAATGAAAATTATGCTTCCAAGATACAATTTTTTTGTTCACCCATTTAATGCAATAACTGTGGTACATTTTGGAGAATTCTTTGTTTCCAGAATAGTGCCATCTGGCTAAAAGATGCAAGATCTTTACACATGGCTGTCTGAGAAATTAGTAAAGGAGAATCAGATTATTTTATTATAGTGCATTTTTACAAGATTTTTTTATTTTCCCAAACAATACACAAAGCCACACAACAGGAACATTCTTTGCCATTCAGTTTTGTGCTGTCATAATCAGCGCTGCTCTATTATTCTTTCCTATTAACAGAGAAAACTTATCTGTCCTCTGGATCCCAAGGAAGACAGAAGATGGAGGTTTGTACTCAGCTGATCAAGTGCTTTGACCAACACTTGGTCAGTACATGCTGCCCATTCTTGTTCTGTACCCTGCTATTGGCCGTTTCTGCTCACGTCCTAGGTGTCAAAAAATGAGAATAACTCTTCCTGCTGGGAGACCGCTTCCACCAGCACCGTAGAAAATGACACCTTGATCTTTCATTTGTAAATCCCAAAGACTGTTCTTATGCTATTAAAAAGGGGGAGTTCACTCAAACTGAATCAAAGCCTCAGTCAAGATCTAGTGATCTTATTTGGTCAAAAGCATCAACTGTGACAAGACAATTGCATAAGCAGATTAGAAAGATGTTGGAGCAGCAATGAGATAAAAGCCTGACATCTCATCAAAGCAAGGCTTTCAGAAAGAAATAGCATTTCTTATTAGACCCGCTAATAACTGGGAAAAGGAGGAAGAAAAATAAAAACTCAAAGTTTTAAGAAACAGATGTTTTTCTTTAATCTCCACAGAGTTGCAGAAACATAGCTTTCTTAAGTGAACAGAGCCCTTATAGTATGTTGACACCTTGTGTGAACTCAGGGGAAAAATTCTAGCTGAGAGAGTTTCCTACATTTACACACCAGTAGAAGCTGTAGATACACATTTAAAAGCAAAGATGACAACATCTGTTTACATTTTTACCCATTCACTGAATGGCACTAGTTCACTGAAGGGCTACACAAGCACCAAACTCAAAAAAACACAAAGGAGTGTGCAGAACTATATGGGCAGGATCTAAGTGCAGAGTAAGACTGCTTTTTTGAGACCTGTTAAATGGGCTACATCCCTTCGGTTCAATGCAAATATGGTTTGACATAAAG
This sequence comes from Coracopsis vasa, assembly GCA_026283785.1. NCBI lineage: Eukaryota > Metazoa > Chordata > Aves > Psittaciformes > Psittacidae > Coracopsis > Coracopsis vasa. The sequence goes on from JANHGB010019949.1 coordinate 7,160, forward strand.
GATACACAGTAAAGAACTCTGCAGAGATGTACCTTATTCCCCTTGCATACCGATTTAAGATAATATATTAGTTTTAATGCTACGTTAATGCTAAAAAAAAATAATCAGGTTTAAGACAAAACTTTTAGATATTGTAATAAATGTACTGCTGGATAGTGCAATCAGATAAAGGAGCAGGTTTTGTAAGCCAAACTCCTTGACCTGGGCCAATGACTCAGCATACATTTTCAGGTATATTCCCTTATCACAGCTCAGAACTGAGGTGCCACTGCCAATTCTAGATTTGAGACTCTTAACTGAAGGAACACAGGAAAAACAATGGCTACAGAGATCCACCTTTAGCAGAGCAGATCTAACCAAGAATTTATTTTTAACAATTTCAAGATATTTTACTACTCTTAGTAATTTAGAAGTTGCAGGCTTTCTGGAAACTGATTAATTCTTTCCTCTCCTTAAAGGGTCATCTAATTTGCCCTCTTCAGAAAACTGAACTTAGAACTTAGGCCTGACATGCTGCATTGAGCATGCTTATGACCTGTAAAACATCAAAGGATTATGGTGAAGGATGGCACACGTATACTGCAGCAGTCAAAATCGAGGTCTCTTTCAAAAGCACAGTGAAGACCTCAAGATGCAATTTAGCCTTTAAATTGCATAGTAGTAACTTGAAACTGCCATTGCTACAACAAGAATAAAATAAGCAAGATTAGGATTTTTAAAAGCAGTAGTAGCTAGCTGCAGTAGAGAATATTTTATTGGTTTTAAAGCCATTAAATAATGTTGAACAGGAAAGGACTGTTGAAGCAGGATTTCCAGAACCATGACAACCAGGGCTTTGGATACGCAACTTCCTTACATAACATGAAGTCACTGCCATAGAAACCAAACTACATCATCAGCTGTCTATGCTACGCCTGCCTTAACACAAGGCAGTCAAACATCTGTTATGTTCAAGTTTGTGCACTGCACAAAGGATATCCATATTCCTCTGCTTAACCACTGGAGCTTCACCATTTCATTAGCTATTTATTGCTTTCTAAAGTTCCTCATTTACTCCTAAAATAAGCACTATGGATTTCAGAAAGTTACAGTTTATGTGACATAAGGGATTCTTATACCTTAAGATTTGCTCAAATTTCTACCATTCCTCAGAAGTCAAACATGTCACACTTTGTACACGCTTTGTGAATTTGTGATTTTAAGCAGCCTAAAACCCATACTCATTTTGAAATAGACACATTTCACTTTTAACTACCTAATATAAATTAAGTCTGCTTATTAAAGTTGTTTATTTTGGCCCTCAACAGGAAAAAGGAGTTTGGTTTTTTTTTTCTTCTAGCTTAAATGTAGAACTGCTTAACCGTTTATACAGTGTATATTTCTCAGTTAATAAGACAGATCTTTCTCCAGAAACCTGCTTCTTCAAAAGTGATTTGTAACACTGAGTAAATTTAGTCAGGTTTCATGCATTTCTCATTGTAATGTTTACTATAACAGTTATATTCTACTAGAAGCCATTTAATAAGCAAAAAAGAAAACAAATCTTTTATGGAGATGACAGAAATGTTTACATGTTTATTTTGCCACTGCAGCAGCATCAACAGACTGTGGATAAATGAAGGATGGAAATGGACCCCAATTTCCAGCATCATGGGCAATTACTCTAACCGCCATCTTAAGACATTAAAGAATGTCATCACCACTGCTTCAAAACAGATTTAAGGAAGAAAGCCCAATCCATAGAAACTTAAAAAGACTCAACACATCAGCTTTTAAATATCAAGTTCTTCTATGTAGAGCTAAAAAGCAAAATCCAATGCAAAGATCATCAGCATCTCTGCACTTTGGGCACACTCAGGGCTCTGCAGCAACTGAACAGTACGTAAAGACTGCTGTTTTAAACTCCAGACACAAAACCCTATCATGAACTGCTTTATTTGGGTTGTAATTTAGAGGTGGAACCCTCACTGGGCTCGGAGTAGGTACAAGCTGATAATTCAGTGGTAAGAATGCTTTCTACAAGTTGAAATTTAAGATCCTATTCACAGTATAGGCTATGGAAAACAGAATGAACAAATTTATAACATAGCTTCACGTAATAGTCTGAAGAACCAGAACACAGTTTAAGAGTAAAAATTTATATGACATGTCAAACACTGCAGAAAATGAAACTTCTATTAGAAAATGATGAAAAATTACATCCTACAGTATAAAAGGATAAAAGCTGATATAATACTGAATTGTTTGGATAGCATCTATTGATATACTTGTGCTTAAAAAGGAGAATAAGAAAAATATTTCCATTCCTATATAAGCTAAAAAGCTTTAAAAAATTGCATCGCTTGTATAAAAAGTCAGTAGCAAGATAATATAGAGTAACTGTTAATGATTTCAGCATTTCTATGTATCACAAGTATTTTTACACTACCATGTGCACAGACTGCTGGAAAATGCTCAAACTGGACCACTTGTGAAATCTGAAGAGTATGGGTAAACAACAAAGATTACTTTTTCACTGATAGTCAGTTTTTAAATGATTGAACTGTTCTTCCATTCTTTAACTTTTAATGAAAAAGGCTTTGAATAAACTTGCATACTGACCTCTCTAGTTTTCAGGGATACCACCACCTTAAATTCAGCTATTTTTTGGGTCTTTGTAAAGTGGAATTTATTTTTCCCTTGCAGAAAGCTGAGGAAGAGATCATCTGCAATCAATGCAAACATTTTCAAAATTAACTGGCACAACTGGGTTTTCTCCTTGTTTTAAAGCACTACAAATCCAATTAAAATTGCTACTAGAATACATAGACAAGTGAATTAAGAGAAATCTTTTTCTTCCCCCATCCATCCAAAAAAGAGCATGAACAGCAAATGGCATTTAGCAATTTATTTTCATAATTAGCTTATCTGTCTGATGAAACAGTCTGCTCTATAGATGTTATTTTATTTGACTAAAACATGATCGTCAGTAACCAGTCTTATCTTTGGAAGCGTTCCTTATTTTCATTCAATCTGTCAACTAGTACTTAATTTTTCCTGAAGACAATAGCATGGGTTTTGCTGGTTGCATAAAACTATTAAAATACAGAAAAACAGTTGTTCCTTTTTTTTAGTAATTACTGCTTCTCAAATTTCAGTAAGGATATTTTGGCAAAAACCACCACCCTTGAAAGGCCTTACTGAACACATGCCACTGCCTTTATTCCAAAATAGCCTGCTTGACTCATCAATTCTGCATTTAGAAATGCATTCTAAACCTCCTTTGGTTTCTGTTGCTTAGCCACATTTCAGAAGTTACTGAGTCTACATTAAAAACACAAACAAAACCAACATTTTCTGTGTGAATTCCAATACTCCTGCTCCAGGAAATAATGAGCCAGGATAAACACCAATACTAATTAGTTAAATGTAAAAGGAAGGTTTTCTCTCTATATAAAACATATTCTCAAAATCACTGGACATATCAGTCTATAGAGCACATACAGCCTATGCACGTTTCACTGCAACATTTTTGGTCTCTTTTGTATATAAATACTAAAATGAGTTTGCTCCTGGTATCTAAGAAATCCTTCATATTTTCTGATTGACTATCTCTGCCTAGAGGTTTAAGCTGTAGAATGTATAATTAGCACTTTATTTATTAAAAAATAAGGTCTTAGTACAGCTTTACATGGGTTAATGCAAAACTTGAGCATCTAGTTTATAGCTAAGTAGTACATCACTGATTTAGGTCCCACCATATCCATGTTGCCAAATTAGTCAGCCATGGGCTGAACATAAGTAATCTGAGTATTTGTTTGCAAGATACATGAAATGAAGCTTCCTGGCTGTGGAGATGTATTTGTCATAATGAAATCTTGTTCCACAACAGCAGTTTGAAATATTATGAAAACAGTTCCCTCATGGACACAGTGAGATGACTAAGAATCATCCCTATACTTAAGTTACAGTTTAGCTGATATGGTAGTAACTGAAGGCTCTTGACAGGTTCTCCTCTGTAGTTTCACTTGGATAAATTATTCTTTGTTTCACCCAGCAATTTACTGGTGAATGCATTAAAACTTGTGCATAAAGTATTTCAGAATGGAACATAAGTCATACTTTATAAATATAAGCCGGCACAGATTTACTCGGAAGTCATTAGGATCACAGACTCCCACCCTTCATTACAGCTCCGTCACATCCTAACTTCACTTTTGGATACAAGGCTCCTAAACCTATAGCACAACACCCTCAATTTGAGGCATTAAGAGTACTTTCTTGTCAGTAAGTAATTGGATTGAGAGTAAAAAGCAGAATCAAAGGATAACATACTACACAAAAATTGGACTCCCCTACCTGCATATGAATCGGCACAGAAGTAAATTCTTTGTCAACATGGCATGAGTATCCTCAAGATTGAAACTTCCAAAAAGTGTTCTAACAACCAATTCCTTGCATTTGCCCCTTCTAAAAATTACAAAAATCTCATTTCTGACAATTTTTTAAATTTGATTTGGCTTTTTCAGCAGCAAGATACACAGCATAGCAGGGAGAAGGCAGAACAGTGTGGCTACTAACACAAGGACACAGGAGGAAACACACAGGAGGAAAGCACAGCATGGAAATACTGTGTACTCACACCAATTCCTTCTGTTTTGCTTAAAAAACATTTGAAGCTGGAAAGTAGAGCACACAATTCTCCTAAACCCATGCTTTGGATACTTCATGAGATTCTCTTACATGGAAGTTGAAAATAAATAAGCTAGGCTGAGTTCATCGAACCTGAACTCGCTAACACAAAAAAAGGGCAGGTCCTATCACCTTCCTCCAGTACTCTAATTCTAACTTCATGCTCCCTTCACTTCATTTGCATCAGCTCTTCCACTCAGTGCTAAGGGAACAGCCAGTTCCGCTAACCTGGCAGAAGGTAAGCCTTCTGGTAAGGTAAGGCAGAAAAGGTTTCTGTCATGTGAGCTGATAAAAACAATTCATCAAATGGTCAGTCATGAAACAGAGTGCAGCACATTTGGAGTAAGCTCTGCACTGGTGCAAGCAAAACAGGGAAGACCTTTCATGCTGGAAGCAGCTAAGTATTACACTTCCAGCTTTCTGCACCCTTTTATCTTCAAGCTTTTTCTATAATATGTTTAACTATAAATCTCCTATAGTGTTGCAATACAACATTAAAAAGGGACATTTTCAAAACAGAACAATCAGTGAAAGCTTTTGCAGGACTTCTTGCTTTTCATTTCTGTCAAATTGGGTTATAATCTGATTCTGAGTATACTGAAACTCCAGAATGCTGTCATGTATGCTAAATGATTCAATACTGTATATGGTTTGCAAGTATTTTACCATTTTTTAACTCGAGCCTGTGAAATTTTGTGTTCAGCATTTTTATTGCGTAAAAGGTTACTGTTACACGCACTGGCTGTTATGCTTACATTAGTCATTCAGTTTGTGAATAAAATGCTATATCCACACAGAAACATCAAAACTAGCTCCAGCGGCCAGATAAGGTTCAAGCACCAGATAAATGTGGCTGAAGCTTTGAAAACCCACTCCAGCCACACTATATTCAAGTAAGAATGCAAACATTTGATGCAAAAAGAAAACAAAAGAATTCATGATCATTCCAACAAAAGACAAAGTGGGTCTAAAAGCAGTATAATGATCTCAGGAAAGCAAAAGGTATGTATGACAAATCCTTTGTTTTCTTTAACAAGATACTCAGGTCTGGGTTGCACAAGAAAGCCACCGTCTAACTACTGAAGCAATGGATGTTATCCAAGTGGTTGGCCTTTGCAACCGAGGCAGCAGCAAACTGGATTTAGACTACAAACTGCCAATTGCAGTAGTATGCAGCAGTATAGCACTGAGCCACAGTAACCACAATATTCTTGTTAATCACGTCTTTTATGAGAAATATGCTGCCACCATTCTCTTGTGTTGCTGTGACAACAAACCACAGTGCTAAGTAATTGTGATGGTACCTACAATGTTATTTGTGCATTACATTACCCTGCTAGAGGGCCTGCACTCAACTGCTAAATAAACAATCACAATCTTAGAATCTGAATTTGCCCATTTCTCATCCTCAAAAGGATGAATTCACTCTGCAAATGTTTCCATGCAGCTACAAAATCACATACAGAATATCTGACTATAACAATAAAACCTATCAGAAGTGCCAATGTCTTCCAGAATTACTGTAGCCGACGCAGTATATGTCGGCTTAATACATCGTAGAGATGCCAAGCAGTTAAAATAGAATTTGCTCTCCTCTGAAAGAATCAACTGATCTGAAAAACTGTAATTAAACTTTATCACCTAGGAAAGAGGTGATTTCTATTCATTTAATGATCCAATCTCTGTTGATGCTGGTAAAGCAAAAGTATTACCAGAAGCATGCTTTATTCTTTCTCACCTGTAGTTACTCAGTTCTGAATACTGCTGGAGTTCACTGGATTGCACCACTGTTCTAGACAGAACTCAGCATGATCTAAAATATGTCCATTTGATTTACAAAATGAACTTTGAGCGCAACAACAGTCCTCTCACTTTCCTCTGATGAGAACAAATTTTAAGTGAGTGTGAAAAAATATATGGGAAACTACAGGCAACAGAACTTATTATCTAGCTCAGCTTTTTGAAAACCCCTGGGAGCGTATGATCTAATATTCTTCTTGCCTCATTTTAACTACAGCCTTAAACACAAAAGGAAATGAGAGACCTAAATTAAATAGCCTCTTTTCCAGTGTGAAAACTTTAAAGTAGCATCACAAAGAGGACATTAATCCCTGAACTGGCTGAAACAATTCTGTTTTCATAAAGCAAGCTTTTCCATGATATTTATGAAGCATATAACATAATAAAAGACTTGCCCTGAATATTTCAGCTCTTTGCAGCAAACAAATGTATCCTTCATATCTCATTCTAATACTATTCATAAGACACCAGAGAAACCATGTTTGTGGAAAAGATCTTCAGCAAGAAAAATCCACCGTATACCTTGATCAGTTTCTCTTGCAGTAATTTTTGCAAATACAGCAACAACTTTGGATAAATAAAAACAGGTTTAAAAAATATTTAATGAATGCAAATATACCTTAATATGCACAGCGTATAGGCAGGGCAATCCTTTTTCATTTGGCATTTTAGTAAATCAAGCCGGTTTTCAAGTGACCAGATGTTCATAAAGGGGCAGGACCATGTAGCTGCACGGGAGAAAGCATGACCTCCTTTCTCATAAGCAACTAACTTTTAGACTGGTTCAGCTATAATGTAATTTCACCCTAACTGCAAAAAAATCTTTGCCATTGCCAGTCATTACTGCAATATTAATAGCCCTATTCAGCCAACAACTGAATGAGTTCACAGCATTTCACCATAATTTCAGGCTATATATACACACCTTGCATATTACTAGCACCAAAATGTAACTGATATAATTTCTCTTCTTTGAAAATGTCTAATTTATTCATAATTCCAAGCATCTTCAGTTGGGCAGCAATTAAAAAACTTCAGTTTTTGCTCAGCGTCCAAAATCTTACTGCTAATCTTTTTCAAAACATAATTCACATAAGACACTGTATAGAATACTTAACAAATGTACTGTTTCATGTAGTTTTGGAGGGTACCACATGCTCCAGGACTCATGCTTCAGGAAATTCTCAACATAAAAAGACAAAGAACATCACAGAGAAATTCAGGAGTTAGGATCCCTGATTTGCCACTAATAAAACCAGAACTAACTCATCTAAAACACTGGCCTCTAAATAGAAATCATTTTGTCAAGCATCACCATGGATTTGCAAAACCACAAATAGCACAGACCTCTAAAATCCCTAATTATAGCACACTTGAGAAAGTAGCCCACAGTAAAACACCTATTCAAAGTTAGAAGCCATGAAGTAACATTCAAATGTTTAAGTGAAGACCACAAGATCTACTAGCTAAACATATTTATATTAAAAATAATGCAAGAATTTTAGTTTACTAGCCTGCAGGAATACTTTGTCAGCATGTAAAATTAGCTGTTTACCTCCAGTAGATTGGCAAGAAAATGGTCTTAATTTAAACCATCACCACAGCTACTACTATAACCATAGCAAAACACACACACAGCTGTGTCAGAGCCTTAATGGGTGTTGTTAAGACACTGTAAGTATCACATAGTGGGCACCCAAAAACTAAAGGCATGTTGACTACAGTAAGGTATTTCTGAAGCATCATTTGGAACTGAATTTATTGGAGATGTAAGTTCTATCTCAACCAACAGACGGAGTAACCTGCATGACTACAGAATATTATCTAGTGACTCTTACCAATGCTTACAACTATTTGAAAAAACCCTCTAAGTTAATTCTAATATCATATGCAGTAGACCTAACAGAGAGAGCAAGAGAATTCTCTGCAGTCTGCCTAGCACACTTTCCAGCTAGAAACATACAGACAAATTCACACATTACTATTTCTTCTACCTTTCAAACAATTGGGAGCGACTAGAAACTCACTCTCTACTTTCAGTTCTCAGACAAGAAAAGGGCAGAGAAGGGGGAGTTAAAGCCTTCTTCCCCATCTTCTCCTCTGATTAGGTTTAGCCAAATTAGTATTTATTAGAAATTGATTCCTACCACCTTGCAGCAGAAGACATAAGCAGCCTGGACTCACACTGTCATTCTTATATAGCTGAAATGAGCAAAGAAAATCACTCTTGGTGTTTGGGGTTTTTTTCAGCAGCAATTGGGGGAAACAATGGACATTAAATTAAAAACAGGCATTTTTCTGAAAAGGAGATGGGTCCTCGCAACAAAGCAAGTACAAATATACATTACATTCACATTCTTAGTAGAAAAGTTAATTACAATGCATACAATTGCATCACTTCATACTCAAACACTTGCAAAAATGCTTAAAAGTTCTTTGTGTATCTCCTTTGAATGTAGCTGCTCCAACATTAATTCATCCAGATTATAAAATTATTTCTTGCCAGTTAGCTGGCTTTCACATATGGCATTATCTTGAAACAGAAAATAGAGCACTACAACACCACAGTACTTAAGTTTAGATCAATAGTTGAATTCAAAAAGGACATACCCACTGCTGGTGCATCATATTCATCCCCGAGTAAAATTTCAGGAGCAGAATATGCAAGAGATCCACAGCTTGTGGTGAGCTTCTTTCCAGGCTGAAATTTATTGCTGAATCCAAAATCAGTCAATTTCACAAGTCCTTGTTTTTCAAAGAAGACCACATTCTCTGGCTTTAAGTCTCTGTGAACTACATGCAGTTTATGGCAGTAGGATATAGCATGAACTATTTGAGCAAAATATTTTTTTGCCAGATCCTCATTCAAACCTTCTTCATGTTTCATGATGTAATCAAACATATCTCCTCCATCACCTAGCTCTAAGATAAGATAAAGCTTAGTCTGGGTATCAATCACTTCATACAGCCGTACTATATTGGGATGTTGCACTAGTTTCATGCATCTAACTTCTTGAAAAAGATGTCCAGTGGCCAAAGTGTCTAGTTTCGTCTTGTCAATTACTTTTACTGCTACTTTTTCACCTGTAAAGACATGCCGAGCAAGTTTGACCACAGCAAAATGGCCTCTGCCCAAAGTTTTATCCAAGTCATACAATCCTGCAATTTTTCCATCGTATCCTCGCTTGAAGCCTGCCATTCTGTTTCAGAAGATGAAATAATATTTAAGCTCTTTGGAAGCGCAATCTTTTCATATAAGAGTATCTGATGCAAATAAATAGCCCATTGTCACTGCCAAGCATACCTAAAAATAAAGGATAAGATTACACATTTGTGTAAAAATAAGCAAAATTATTACCCTGTAATTCTCCTAAAGTTATACCGGCACATTTTTACAGATTACTTATCAAATTCTTCAGGGGCTTTTGCAAAGGGTTTGATAACCTATGTTGTGTTAACCAACAAATTTCTGAAATCACAACAGTGCAACAATGAAAATTTCTCTTAAAACAGTGGCCTTCATGTTTTTGAGTTAGAAACCTTGCAAGCAACACTTGAAAAAGCCAGCATTATGAGGACTGTTAAAATTGGCAAATCTGAAATCCGTGACTTTTACGGCTACATCAGAAACCAGCCAGGCAGCACAGAACACGGACAAGATGAACATGCTTGATTTACTTAGTTTTGACATATTCCTTCATGTTGTAGCATGAAACAGCAGTAATATAAAGTTTTGAATACTTTCTCCCTTTTAACAGCTTCTTGTTTAGCAAAGCTCAGACTGACATAGAAAGCTTAATTTTGTTACTCTAATTTGAGCATTATCAATCTATACTGTAATTACAACAAACAAACAAAGCTTTATAGGCTGCAATGAAACATTTGGGCTGGATGTACTCTTAGTGCTAAACAAAAATGTCGTTAAATATTTTGACTGGAGTTATAAAAACTGGTGATAAAAAGTTGCATGTAGGCTGCATAAGTTCAGCAGTCCTGAGAATGAGTCAGGAGGAGGGGAAAAAAGTGTGGAGGAAGGGAAGAGAACTCAAAGGTTCAGCTTACTTATGCTGAACTCCCTCTTACCAGTTAATTTGGCATTTAAGCAAACAAGATCCAACTTATAAAACATTCATATTCAAACCTGGTTTTTAACATCTTATGTCTCATTGCCATTTTTTTCTTTTTTTTTCACATACAAAACTTCCCTCAAACTTTTCCTGCATCTTTAACTTAGATTGAGATTTACACAAAAATCTGTAGCTATCAAAAAGCTAACCATTTCTCCCACTTTGAGTGCAAAGTAGCTAGAAATATTAAAATTAGATGGCTTATTGTCAACCCAAAATACAGAAAACAGCTCTTTAGCATGTATTTTCTGTTTCAAAACTGAACTTCAGAAAGAAAATCTCTGAAAATGAATCTTGAAAACAAACAGACCCTTACATTAGTTATTCTGAAGTCAAAATGTAAGCATTAGATTAAAACCACTCCCTGCTAAACAAGTTATTTCACAGGCAGTGAAACTAATGAATCTGGTCTCATACGGATTCAATTAAAAGGTTGGGGGTCCTATAAGGATTCTCTGATGTTCAGCAATCTCACCTTACTGCTTCTCTCAGCAGGAGCCATGGTGTAACCTCTTCTCTATGCAGCTGTCTACTTCCATTAAGTCCGTGGGAATTCAGTTTGAGACCTCCACCCCTGTAAAATTTGAATGAAATCAATCAACTTCTGAAACCTCATAACTCAGACAAAGAACCGGGTAAGTGTAACAATCGCAAACATTGGGCTGTGGGGGTTTTTTTTAAAGATTATGATCATGCTTTAAAAAACTTCACCCGTTTTTATGTTGCTGTACCCTTTCATTCTGCTACTAAGCTCTACGTGCTTCAGATGCTCTTCCAAAAACCATTTCACTGGAAGATGCCAAAGAATCAAAACTGGGGTTGGCATATCTGCTTCACATCGCATCCCATACTGCTCAGATTACAAAATTTCCCCTACCACTCCCAGTGAATCATGTAATACCATCCCATCCTTATTTCAGAAAGTACAAAACTAGTTTAGAACATGCCACATTAAACCGAACACCCATGCAAATACTCTCCTATCCATTAGAGGTGGCACAGGGAAGAACATAGTACAATGGCAAACACAATAACCAATGAAACTCCTTATCTGTAAGAGATTTAAAACCTTCTTTACATCAGAGCACAGTGGCTTCGTGTTTAATAATGCTTGATAGATTCCACCCCAGCCCTCATGAAACTGGGCAGGTGCTTTATTAAGGTATGTGAATTTTCAGTACCAAGAACATCCTGCAACAAGGCGTTTAACAGCTTAACTACATGCTGTGAGAAGAACCACTTCCTCTTGCTTGTTTTTAATCCCCTGATAACTTGTGCATCTTCTCTTTCACCATCTGTTCCAAAACAAGAACTATCATACTCTATTTACCTTGCCTCAAGCAACTCAGTTTTAGCTTCCTCTATTCCCAGCTTCAGGTCAATCTTGTTCAAGTCCT
>JANHGB010019952.1:0-58407 GCA_026283785.1 Coracopsis vasa
AGTATCTGAAGGGGGCCTACAAGGATGCTGGAGAGGGACTCTTCATTAGGGACTGTAGTGATAGGACAAGGGGTAACAGTTTAAAACTTAAATGGGGAAGTTCAGGTTAGATGTAATGAGGAAGTTCTTTACTGTGAGGGTGGTGAGGCACTGGAATGGGTTGCCCAGCGAAGTGGCAAATGCTACATCCCTGGCAGCATTCAAGGGTGGGCTGGACAGAGCCTTGGGCAACATGGTCTAGGGTGAGGCGTCCCTGGGGGCTGGAACTGGATGATCTTAAGATCCTTTCCAACCCTAGCTATTCTATGATTCTATGCTTGAAGAGTCACTGACTTGTGGGGCTGTGGTGCCTTCTCTGTCCAGGAAAAAAAAGTAACACTCCTTTTTCCTCTCCACCAGTACTACAACAGAATAGTTTCTGTGCAGCTTTTCAGATGTCTAGCTTGCAGTTTAGGGGCCCAGACATGAATGATTTTAGAATCTGTTGTGTATCTTAGGAGAAGTTACAGACCCTTAGAAGAGATTTTAGTTAAAATAGGCAAGAATTTACTGACAATCCATAGCTTATTGGATTCCTCCTCATAAGATCTCATGTACAGCACTGAGTATTAATTATTATTTGATTCAACTCTTCTCTAGAAAAGTTTATTCCTTAAGATGTGTGTAATGTAAAATTGCCTCACTGGCTCAAAAAAGCATAAAACCTGGTGTTTAAAGTGGGTATTGCCAGGCAGAGAATGTTGTTATTGGATTTTAATTATAGGGCAATATTTTTCTTAAATAAAAAATGAAAAAGGTGCATTCAGATCTTTAGTATCTGATGGAGAATGGAAGCAGTTAATTAAGATAAACACTTTGGGTTTGAGATTTGTAAGGCCTTTCAGATGAAGGACTTATGTAGACCTGGAAGTAGGTGTTTTATGAAGCTGTTTCCTGTTTTGCAGTTCTCCCTTTGAGCAGAGATGGAAAGGGGGTGTTAATCACTTCTCAAGGTCTCTGCAAGACATTGCAGCTGTCTTGTGAACATCAGTGAGTGTGTCCTTCAAAACATCTGGCTGGGGCCATGCAGCTGTGGTAGCTTGCAGAAAGAAGCAAGAGTATTTAAGAGCCTACAGGCACTTATTTTACTGCTCCTCTTGTTCTGTTAAGGCACTAATCTTACTTTGCTCTGCAAATTACTGTGCCACTCCTCCAGATTTTGCCAGCTGCTACCAGATACAGTGCTTGGGAGGTCAAAGAATCACAAGAAAACCCAGTCTCACCAAAACGTCCCTCCATCTGTCTGCAAATGATGTTTGTATTTCCTTGCTCCTGAGTACTGCCTCCCTTTTGGGCTGTGAAAGAGGCAGGGGCTGAGCCAGTACAGCCACATACCAGAAGGAGACAAGGGCCCTGCTACATTATGAGAGGCTTGGGGGTAGAGGTGTCATCTTCCAGTAGCAGGACTGAGAAGACAATGAGGAGTGCAAAGTGTATTTGGAAGGAGTGTAGGGGGAAACAGGAATGGGCCAGGTTGGCCTGCACCAGTCACTCACTGTGGTCCCTGAGGAAAAGCATTTTTCCTCCCTTTCCCACTGATATTTGTACTCAAGGTTGAAGCGCTTGGGTGCAGGTGATTGGTTTACTGCAAAGAGAATTCTTGTTGTTAACCTGATATTAACCAGAGGCTGTGAGAGGGATGATGACTGTCACTTGCCTGGTAAGAAGGAAGTGTGCAGTGAAGGGTGACATCATCAACTAAAAGAAGTTGAGGGAGTTCCTTCCTCTCTTGGTTTAAAACTTGTTGCTTCACGCAGGTTAAAACAGTGCTCTGGGAAGAGATTGAAGGGGTGAATGGATGTGTAAGAAAACAGAGGATGGGGATGAATGTTCTACATGTGCTTTTCCAACTTTCTGCTTCCCTCCAAAATTTATTAGTCATTTGGGGAACTGGTTCTGCATATTGCTTTTTATTATCTTAGGAGTCATCTGTTGTAGGCATATCTGATGGATGGTGCACTGCTTGTATGAGCTTTCATCCGTTAAGATGCTATCAGGCTAAAGATGGTCATTTACTGCGGGGATGTTGCACTCAGTTCAGCACTCAGTGTGGGGGCTGGGTGTAAAGGTGTTATTTGGACTATCAGCTCTCAATTCATCTCCAAGGGCTGCTGGAGCAGCCTTGCTGGAAATATCCTTGCAGTTTGAGCCATTGGCCTACATGCTGGCTCCATAACCCAGAGGGTGAATATTAACCTGGAGACAGAAAAGCTTTACAGCCTCTGACTCAGTGCATCTATGTGACATGGAATGGGGAGAGCTTGCAGGGTGCCAGGCAGGATGGATAAAAAAAGTCAATTTGAAAGTATACTGCAATATGGCAAGATAGGACCAACTTTGTTTCCTTGTGCTTCTTCCTCTGCACTTTAGACTGCAGAGAACAGCAGCTCTTTAAGCATCCCTGCAGATTTTCCTTACTTTCAGATGAGGAAAGAAAGGAACAATCAATTTTTCTTCAGGAAACCTGAGGTGTGGTTATGTGCAGTTTCTGAACAGAGTTGTCTGGGAGATGTGTGTGTGTTACTTGTGTGGGTGTATACTGACAGCCTTGAGGTTTGTGTTGCAGCCCAGCTATGAGTGCATGCTGTAATGATATTTTAATTGTGATAACTTAGGGAGACTTTTTTTTTGTACAGAAGATATTCATCATCTTTGTAATTATTTTCTTATTTTGTTTAAAATAGCGATTCACATCTAGTGTTTTTCCTGCTGCTGAGGAGTATGAATGAAAATAGTGACAAGCCATTTGACCTGAGCAAAACCATTGGAGGTCAGAGGGATGCCTCCCTGTATCTACCAAGGGAACTGACATACCTACCTAATGAGAGACCAAACCTGATCAGTTTAGCTGGTGCACTTCTGTCCCTGCCAAGCAAAGGTCCATCTTGGACACTTTTTGAAAGCCCCACAGCTATTCTGCAGAAAGTGCTGGTGGCAGGTGGCTCCAAAACACAGCTGCCTCCCTTCCTCTGGGGTTTCTCTTGTCTGCAGCATCCCTCAGCAGGACTTGGGCATCCAAGAGCTGGGATGAGCCAGGTTACAGTCCCTTCTTGTGTGAGGGTGGGCTTATTGAGGATGGAATGACTCCTGCGTGCATCCCCTGATGAAGTCACCAGGGCAGCAGTGACTTGCAGCAGGCAGAGCTCTCTTTAGTTGGAAGTGATGTCTGAGCCTTGCAGCTGAGGCTCCGCCAGCTAAAACTAGTAAAGTACTTTCAACTCTATTGATTAGAACAGCACTTGCTTGTGATGCCAAAGTGAAGTTGTACCTCAACCCATGAGATTGTTAGATGTTTCCGTATTCCCAAGTTAATGAGCCTGCTTGAGATAGGTATCTCTTTTCTCTTGACACCTATCATCATGTTTCAGATCTGGCACAGTAGGATTTGAATTGTGTGACACTGGTTAATGTAGAGATATAAATTGCTACTGCATTGCCTTCACCAGGGTGCATGGTCTGTGTCAATTGCTCTCTCCAAGGCAACCATTTTTGAAGCAGTCCATCACACACTACAATTTCGCTTTCGGTGAGGAAGGTCACTTACTTTTCTGCAGAGAAACATGATTCCTTCCCTAATCTATAATTAAAGATCAGTGGACTTTTGAAAGATACCTTTCTGATTTCCTTTAATAAAATTATTCATTCTGTGGTTTGGCATGACTGACAGATATATATCATCTCCAGGCCTTTAACTTTGCTGTACAATTCTCTACTGCCTGCGCTGAAGGACTGATTGTTCATTTGCAGGAACAGTACTGGGCAGCTATCCTCTGTGAACCAGCATACAGAAATGGGCAGCATGCGGGCCTAGCAAATCAGGAGGATATGTGTGTAAAAATCACTCCATTTTATGATGGACACATCTTACACTTATTTGATGCTGTGAGACAGTTTTCTATTGTTTAACCTAACTGCTGGTTTCTAACGAAAGGTGTGCTGCTAAGCTCTTCTTCTGTTTCATCTAGTTAAGGCATTGGTTGCTAAAGGGTCAGCTTTCCCAAATTATTCTGTTTTAAAAATAAAAGTAAAAGCTTCTGGCAAAAGGGTACCTTTCTTCCTGTTTCTGAAAAGATTCTCCCTTGGCTGTTCTTGACTCTGAACATGACCACAGTTAGTGCTATTTGGAGCAGTAAATGTCTGGCAGTCAACTTGTTTCATCTTTTTCAGATTCTTTGGAATAACCTATGAGTGACAGGCTGAAACACAAGCTGTTGACCAATGTATGTTGATATGGAAGGTCTGGAAAACACCCTAATGATACCTGTAGGCTTCTGTAGATCATTACCAGACCCTGGAAGTAGACTCTAGCACTAAAGGAAAAGTTGGATTTACATTATTTGTTCTTGGCTTGTCAGCTGCTTTTGGCTGAGCTGTTTAGGGGAGAAGCTGAAAGTGGATGCTCATCTGATGCTTGTTCTGAGAAAAGCTAATCACAAGAGCTCCCGAGGAGGTAAGGAGGTGCAGTAGCGTGGTACTCAACAGCGTGGGTAGGTAGCAACACCGTGCTGAATGCAGGCATCAGAAATGGCTTTGGTGAATGAAGTGGGCTGAGTCCCGTAATCACAGTAGGGCATGAGGCAGGAGCTGAACATCTCCTCTCAGCGTCCTGCTCCTAGGCAGCAGGCCCTGTTGCATGTGCAGCACTCTGCAAGTGTTGATTTCCTTCTCACATAACTGGGAACTGGCTCTGTTTGCACTGGATAAAAACCTAGCATTAAAAAAACCAAAAGCATCAAAACAAACTAAAAATTACTATGGTATTGCTATGGTAACAAACATCTAGAAATGTAGACAGATCTCTGTATCAGCTGCGGGCTTGGTCTTTATAGCCTGTGCCCTGGTGGTTGCATATGCAGTTAGAGACAGAAATGGTGCTGTAAAGGGAAGCAACAGTGGGTTTATGACACCTTGGGATCTTTTCAAATATGACACCTACTGTTTCCTCTGCTTGAGGTAGGCTAGGAGCAGTTGGTGTGTGTCTGTCGTTGCTTGTTTGCTACCCATCCAGGCAATGAGAGGTGAGGGGCCAGCACTATTATGGTTGATCAGAAATTGCTGATTATGGGATTACCACTGGAATATCCTGCTTTTTGAGTTTAAGAGCATCTTGGCCTCTCATCGGGTTTTGGGAGGACTTTGACTAATTGTAGAAGACAAGTTCATTTTGCATATAATGTGTCATTTGCAGCTTCCAACAGCACGTTCAATGACAGCTCAGCTTCTTCCCTGACATGGAGTTTAGCTGTGTGTGCAGTGGCTCTGCATTTTGCTTTGTTTTCACTCTTGTTCTCCATTTTCACTCTGTTTTGGGCAGTGTTAAAATCAGTGAAGTAGGAGTGGAGGTACCAGCAGCAGAGAGCTTTGAGTTTCTGGCTGAGATGGACCAGGTTCTCTCAAAGCACCTCTAAATCATGGGGTGTCTTGGTAACTCTGCCACCTTCCCTTCCACAAGCATCTCCCAAAAACCACAACAGTATTGAGCAATAGGACAGGAGAAAAAAGGTAGGAGCTTCCACCAGGACAGTCACGGAGGTGTAGGGCACCTTGCTATGACCATGAGGTCTATGAAGACCTTGGCTTCCTGAGAGAAGACCTGTCCTGAGAAGGCATGAATTTGAAGAGGAGAAAAGACCTCAAAATGCTGCCTCTTAAAAGAGGTCTTGTTTCTCTGCAGCCCTCAGAGGGATGATCCTGAAAAAGAAGCTGCTTCTTGTAACGAAGGACTTTCTGGCTTGCTGCTGCTTTGACTCCCCTGGGTACCAACCTGCAGGCTGATTCTTCCTGACTGCCACTTCAGGCTTCAAATTTGTTGAAGCTGCTGAGTGTGAGATATCACTAGGGAATGGATCTGGATGATTTTGGAATGCTGCTTGTTTCTGTTCTACTTCACATGTGGTTCAGAGAAGCCAGGGAAGAATTCCAAGGATCTCAGTCTCCTGTGTCAGGACGCTTGTTGGCATGTAATTATGCGCAGTCTTGCCATTTAATGCTTATAGTGGACATGCATGCACATAACTTTGATGTGTGCTTGACTCTACAACCTTAAATATTCCTCTTAATACTGGTTTGAGGCGGAAGGGGCAAAAGCTGTATGAAGTGATATATCTATTGGCAAATAGTGAAGAGCCCCTTCATCAGCTCATGTTGCTTGAACATCTGTTAATTAGGGAGAAAGAATGAAAAATGCTGTCCTGGCAACTGGCTGGATCCTGAGCCATGAGCGTTACTCCTTGGGCATGAGAGCTGCTGTGCGTGCTCTGGCTCACACCCTGTGGCTGCAGAGATCTCACCGGCAGCTGCCTTTGTGCTGGTCAAAAATGAGATTTGAACTGTTAAACCTTTCTCTTTTTGTTTGTTTGTGTTTTCAGTAAGAGGTGCTGCTAAAGAGTGTTGCTCTTTATTGGCACTGGGTGTGCTGCTGGTCAGGCCAACTGCAGCATGGCAGGGATAGACTGCCTGCAGTAAGGTGTGCAGGTGAATACACTGCCTGGGAGCTGTTGGTCCATAGTCCTGTCAGGTTCAGATTCATTATAGAGAATACCTTTTACATCCAACCAGCTACAATATGAAATGCTTATTCCGTACATGCTCTGTAATGCAGAACTAGAGGCTAATTTCTCTTTCACATTTACCTTTTATTTCATGTAAGGGTAGGCCTCCTGCATCTCGTTCCCTGTCTATAACAGCGTTTCAAGTTTTTGGGTGACTGGTTTTCTGTTTTGGGGTGTGTGTTTTGTTTATTTTGTAATATCTTTGGTGCTGTCTGTCCCCACTCTTGCAACCACAGCTCTGCTTTTAGTTTTACGAAATATTTTTAAATCTACTTAGAACAAACCTCTCAGCATATTTCCTTTGTTCATGTTTGCTCATCTCTATGTTCCCTTCTGGAGCCAGAGATGCTAAAGCCCAACAAGAGAGAGCCAGAAATGTGAAGAATGTCTCAACATCTTTTTCTATTTGGGAGAAAATGAATTGTGTAACAGACACCATGTCTCTAACAAGCTGTATTGCATTTAATCTTTATCTTGCCACTGGAACCTCCAGCTAGAAATGTGTACATTATTTGTCTTCTGGGTAATGAAGGCTTTTTAACAACATATTAGTTAAAATGGTTTCTAAACATAAGCTATTTTCCAGGTCAAATAGAGATTTGGAAGAAGGAGAAGTTCTCTGTGTTAAGCAGTCTGATTTTACCAATAGCTAATAATAAAATCATGAGTGTGAAAACCTGAAAGACAGAGGAAAACTGGGGCCTCAATGAGTGCTCTCTGTGTGTTTGTTTCTCTCTGTTTGTATTTTTGTTGTGGCTGAAATCCTGTCCTGCTGATGTCACTGGGAATTTTGCCACTGAATTTCACTGGTAATTTACAGCACATTTAGACTTTTACACTGTGTTCTTCTAAACACAAACAAAGCCTCTGGGCTTCATGCAGCTCTTGGTGGAGAAGAGAAAAGCAGATCTTACTGAGCAGAGCTCATCCTCGTGAGCAACCCTGTGGTTTTCATGGAGCTGGGACAGGACTGAATGTGTCTAGTTTAGCTTTCATTCATATTTAGGAAGGCTGCTGAAGTCCCAGGCAAGATTCTTTGACCATCACAGCACTGGTGTCCTTTTGGAGTTGTGCTCTGGGAAGCAAAAGGTTAGCATCACAGCCCCAGCTGTCAGAAATGGGAGCCCACAGTTTTGTTACCACCCATGCATGAGTTTTGAGTTTGAAAACTTGCTCACAGAGTGGCAACTACTGAGCTGGTGGCTGGGTTGTGAGCCAGTCAGGTGTGATGGGGTAAGCTATCAGGAGTACAGTCTTCATGCGGTGTGAGGAAAGGGAGACTGGGCTGCAAGGCTCTGGGAGCTTTCTGAAAATGAAATTCGGGCAAAACCTGACTAGTTTTGGGAAAAAAAGTCAGGCATCTCTTTTAAAAAATGAACTCAAAACCAGCAGCTCACATAATCTGCCTGATCAGACCTATGGTTTACCTAGGCCAAAAACCAGCTAGAGCCTATGGTTTCTGTAGCAGTGTTATTGCTGACCTCAAACATTTGAAAATCAAGTTTTATGTCCTTTATCTTCACCTTACGGGTTTTGAATTTCTAGGTACCCATCCTTTCAAAAGAAAAGCTGTGAGTTCTCCTAACAGTGGAACCCAAGAGTTGCATCCTCATGTGACTCACAACAGGACTGTGAGCACCGTGTGAGCGGAGTCAGATGATGGCTGCCTTTTGTATTGGATGGGTATTGATAGAGTAATCTGTTTTAAAGATTCTTGCTGCTCATCGCAGTCATTGACTTTGTTTTGCCGCAGTTTGCACCTGCAGAATGAGACAAGTGGCTGTGTGAGGGATCACGGTGCTTTGTGCGTGGGGAGAGCTGTGTTTCCTTGAGCAGCGGCTTTGACCATACCTGTCCTGAATGCATTTTTGTGATGCCCACTTCAGTGGTTCTGCTCTTCTGTATGTGCCCAGCTCTTTCCTTGTTGGCAGTGACTAAATGGCAGAGCAGAGAGGCTGTTGTGGAGGCCTCTGTTAATAATGTGATTGAAGTCTACAATGACAGAGGCCCATGTAGCGTAACACAGGGTTTTTTCTTATTTGACAGGCAAATATGAGCCCGTTACATGATTCTTCATTGGTATGCATCCTTGATTAAATTTGCTATTGGGAAGTGAATTTAATGCCTTTGCAAATGGAGACCCAAGCAGGAGCAGAGAGCAGCTCTGAGGGTCTTGTCAGTTCAAATAGATTGCTGAGTTCTGGAATTGGAGCAATGCAGTAACTGAAAAATTAATCAATTAAAATGGAACATCATTTGGCTCCTAAACAAAATGTCAACAGCCTGATACTCTAAAATTTTTACTGACAAATAGACAATGAGTTTTTCCTCTATTAGAAGACAATGTTGCATGCCTCAGGGCTGAATGCACAGAGAGAGAATATCTGAGTGAACAAGGTCTTGTGCAGAAGGACTCATTTTTGTAATAAATCATGGATCCATCACTATTGCCGCTACAGAATGCTTAGAACCTCCAAAATACAAGTCTGCATTGTGAGCTGAAGGTCATTCTTGAACTTCTCTAAGAAACCAGGTCAGGATTCAACAGTGGCATGAGGAGTTACATACAAGTCACCCTACTAAATGCTAGTTTAGCTGTTGGTTTACAGACAAGTTGCATTTTTGGACTGGGCCAGGCTATCTCTCAACCAGCAAGTCCTGCCAAGAGCCTTTCTGTGTGATGTCCCAAAGCTAATGTGAGGCAGAGCTGTGTGGAACGCTGTGTAATTACCTGACTTGCCAAGGTTGTGTCCTGCCCGAGTGTTATTTCCTGGGAGCACAAGCTCCATGCAGGTTCTGGGGCGGTGGGCCAGGCTCCAGGAGCAGTGTGGTACTCCAGCTGGCACAAAGGCAGGAGTGTGGCTTCCTGAGGCCAGTCTGCCACCCAGCTCTGTTTGCAGGATGTGCCGTGCTTCCCACCTGTGTGGTGCAGCCATCTGTGAGAGGCTGTCGCAGCATCTATCTGGTGATTAACATGGGGAGAGAAAAGAGAGCTGGTGAGGAATTGGATAATATTCAAAATCGTTCCTGTCTGAGCAAGATCTACTTACAGAAGCATGTTGGGGAAAAATCTTTCCTTGCTGGAAAGTGGGGAGAGATTCCTACCTCCTGCTGTGGGGCTGGGTTTGTCCTTGGTGGGGATGTGAAATGTCCCCTTGTCTTCCTGGCTCAGCTGCACATGTGCACAATATTTCTGCAGAATGTGAATGTTGGCTCGTGGCAAACCCACACTATTTTATTCTTAATCTT
This sequence comes from Coracopsis vasa, assembly GCA_026283785.1. Classification (NCBI taxonomy): domain Eukaryota; kingdom Metazoa; phylum Chordata; class Aves; order Psittaciformes; family Psittacidae; genus Coracopsis; species Coracopsis vasa. The sequence goes on from JANHGB010019952.1 coordinate 9,840, forward strand.
CTAATCCTGGTTTAAAGCTCTAACTCTTGAGGATGAATGACTAAAAAGGCAATCCAACTTCCTTTCCCTAGCCTTAGCAGAAAGCCCTTGCAGCATGATCTTGAAGGCAAAGAAAATGAGCCCCAAGCTTAATATAATTAAGCATTTTAATGCTTTGGGTGAGCAGTGCCCAGTCCTCAGTGCTAGCTGACCTCTGCACACCTCTTGGGTAACTGGTCCAACTGCTGACTACGTTAGCAGCTTATGAGGTCTAAAGTTGCTTTCTCCTCTGTGAAAATATCTGTGGCAGCATCTGTCACTCTAGACAGTTGTGATTCACTGGGAGAAAAAGGCTGAATGTAGGTCACTTGAGTTCAGAGGGAACAGATTAGTACATCAGAACGGGAGGCACATACGTTGCATCTGTGCAGACAGTGTAGGTGGGGGAGTGGGAATAGAGATACAATTTATGTGACTGATATGTTTAATAAAGACTTAGACCACCCTCATTTGAACAGTCTTATTGGCTTCATAGCTCTACCAGGTAATCAGGAGGACATTATCTGTCTTAATTCAGAATACTGTATGTCAGTATGTCATAATACAGATACTATAAATCAAGGTTCAGGTAATGCCAAATACTGTATGTCAGTCTGTCATGATACAGGTGCTATAAATCAAGGTTTAGGAAATGCCTAAATGGCCGCTGAGCATCTAGCACTTGGAAGACAAATAACAAAACATTGTTCATTTTTCTTCTTTATTTTAATAATTCAAAATCACTTGGAAACCAGGGCATACGAAGACTGGGATATTTTTCCCCAAGAAAAAAATGCAGCTTCCCATAGTGCCTTTTTTATTCTAAAGGACCTCAAAACACACTTTTACAAACTGTGTATATATAATCTTTAGCAGAACAGTATTCCTATATACAGCAACTAACCTAGATGGCTTTTGCTAAGGAGGTTTGCTGTGTGATACTAAACAGATGTCTGAATGCAGACAGTTTCATGTCCATGTGTCCATGTTTCTCTGTACAAATCCTTCATTCCCAGAGGCTACCCTTTGGGATGTCTTTCTGACAATGCTGCTGTTTTGGTGTGGGTACAAGCATGAATTGCCTAGTCCCTTAGGTATTCAAATAGTGTACTGTCATGTCTATCTTCTTCTTGATGCCAGATGTTATCATGCATATTTACGGATGAAGAGAGGTGTGCTTGGAAAACAAGTGCTGTTTCAGGAAAAAACAATCACCACAGACCTCACACTCCTCTCTCATGCTGATATTCAGTAATTTTGAAGACCATTCCCTCACTGTTTTTCAGGGTTTTCCTCCACATTGTTTTTCTGCTGGAGAAAAATATAAAAGAGTAAGGGTTTCTATCAACAAAAATGGCAGTGTTCCTGTCACAACAAAATTTGCCAGATAGGGAATAAATGGCTCATACTCCAGGGTATGAGATGAAGATCAAATGAACGTAGAAGCCAGATGTATATGTATCTGGACATGTGGATGTTTGTACAAAATCAATGTCTATGCATGTCATAAATATATTAAAACCAAAAATGTTAATAGTTTTTCAGTTTTGCATAATGGACATCTGTGTGCATTAGACTTCAAACCGAGGGAAGGAATAGGCCTTGGCAACTGCTTCACCTCATCTAGGGTCTGGATTTCCTCAGAGCTGTTTGGAAGAAAGTGCCCTCAGGCATCTATCTTTGAAATCCTTTTGGCTACCACTGCTTTGCTTTACTCAAGACTCCTAAAAACAAAAGACTAGAAGGATGCCCCAGGGCATCATGTCCCCTCCCTGCAGTTATAGGCAATGTCTTCCTGCCTCTGGGCTGCTGAGCTAGAAAACTTCGTAGGATCCAGCCTTTGCTAACTGCCCAAGGTCTGTTCAGGGTTAAATAGCTGGGTCAAAGATAGACATACTTTATAGAAGTCATCTGCTATAGATCTATATATGCTATACGTGTCTTGGCCAGCAGTAAAGCATGATAACTGATAGTATCCTACACCTGTCACACGTGAGGTTGTATAATAAATTCCAGCTTCTCAGGTTATTATTCTACAATGAGTATACACCAGGACTGTACTCAGAGGGAAATCCAAGTTGGCATGATTTATGTATGGATTGCTAATCTGCATGGGGGTGGAGAGGGTTTAGTTTGTGCTAAAGCCAGTCACTGCATGTGGAAGTGGCTTGTTTGCGCGCAGTCTGATGCTGAGCTCATATAACCAGCATGGCAGCCTGTACCCCATACTCCCCAGGGCTGCTGTCTGCAAAATGAATGCGACTGATGTGTGCTGTGGTGCTGGCACTTGTGCACTGTGTGCTATTTACTTTTGGCCGTCCCCCAGTTGTCAGCCCATGTTACTATACATAGACCTGGGCATAGTGATCCAGATGTGCTTCCTGGAAGCACCTCTTACCTCCTATAGACAAGGACATGCAGGATCAGGGTAAATATCACAAGAAGGAAGCTTCTTCCTTAGCTTCACTAAAAAGATGGCTAAGTAGGATCATTAAGCAGAGGCCACTTGGCTTCCTCAGAAGCAAGGCTGTGATTCTTACACGTGAAAGCAAGGAGCTGGGACTGTGGTAGGACAGACACCACCTTTCTGTATGCTGAGAAATTGGATGTGGGGAGTGGTGTGTGAAGCTATCAGAGAACCACTGCTCATGATAAGAGGTACTAACTTAATTGCTTTTGAGTTTGGGTTTGTTATTCTTTTTGCTGCTCCCCCTTGTAAAGTTCCGCCACATGGTTTTCCTCTCCTGCGTTGCCTACTTTCCTCCCCAAAACTTCCTGAAATACCGGCTTGTCAAACCATGGCAAGTCTACTTGAAACTTATCTGTCAAGCCTTGTCTGTCAACACGCTGCTGTGACCTCTAAGTCAGCAATATCCTGTTTCTAAACTCTCCACACTAACAATCCATGTCTGTTTGTGACAGACATCATAGGAGAGTGTGATGTTCACCTCATCCAGGATGTAAGCAGTAACATGGAAAATGCTGTGCCACCTTCCGTGTCTCTTGGAAGAGGCTCTGAAAGTAGCATCCGAAAATTGATGAGTATGGGGAGAGCATTGCTGTGGCAATCAGACACAGAAAAATAATTGCTTCTCCTTTCTTGCCTCATGCAGGATTTCTACCTTTTCAGGCCAGATGCTTGAGGACAGTTTGCTTGTCAACAGCTCAATGCCTGGAAAAACTGTGAGGAAGGAAGAGAAGAACAAAATAGAAAGTATTTGGTGAAATCCTGTGACTTCCCAACCATGAGACAGGGATAGCGAGAAAGAGTTTCTCGGGGCTAAAACAAAAGAGAGCAGAGATGCAGTCTTGCAGAGCTGACAGAGTTGCCTCTGCATGCACGGAAGGCAATAAATGCCAGGAGACAGTGGAAAAGAATAGTGAGGTGGAGAGGCACCTTGGGGAAGCAGCAGGCTTTCCCTGCTTCTCACTCCCACCATCCCTTGGCAAACACAGCTCTTTCACAGGGCCTGGAGAAACACTGAAACCCTGAGCCTTTTCTCAGAGGACATTGAAAATAGCCTCTGCTGGGGGCCCACCACTGGTCTCTCCTGCTCAGTTTGGAACTGGCAGCATGTCTCAAGATTGTCCAGTGTTGATGGTAGTAGAATACCTCTTGTGCCCTATTAGCTGCTTGTGGGACTGATCAATTCAAGTAGCTTTACTGCTTCCATTCTGTTACTCCAGTTTGTGCAAGCTACAAACAAAACATTCGGATTGGTCTCTGAGCTCCTCTGTCAGCACTTGCACTTCTTAAAGAACAGAGATGGTTCCATTTAACTGTGGTAGCTTTTATTAACATTTCATAGCAGAAGTTCCATAAGAGCATGGTTCCTAAACCACATTTACAATTAATTTACACAGTTAAACAAAGCATGAATAAAATAAGCCATGTGCTGTCAGGCACAGCTTTTCTATTAAAGTCTTTTGAGCAGTTCTCCAGAGAAGTATACAGGCTATTTCAAGAGACATAACAAGAGCCATGTGTGCACTGGGATTCCTAAACCCAACTGGAAACGCAACACAACCTCTAAAACAAATCCTCTTGGTGACAGGCCTTCAAGAGACACTACCTTGCATATTCAGCCCATCAAGAGTAGCTTGCTCCTTGGGAGTTGTTGCAGCTCTCAGATGTGCTCTCTGCCATGCATAGCCCATCCATGTGCCAGCATATGGGTCACAGAGCTGAGCAGCACCTATCTCTTAGCATCCTCAAGCACTGCCCCACTGCACAGCACCGCCACATCTGATTACTGGTGGTGGTGCTGTGCTGTCCTGTTTTACCTGGGACTTGCCTTCAGGTCTCTGGAACAGCGTTGTGGAGCACGTGAAGTGAGCCCATGGAGCAAAATCTCATAGGGTGCAGCCCTAGAAGCTCCCTTGTGTTTTACAGAGGTGACTGAGCCCTGATCTTTGCTATGAGAGAAGAGGATTTGCGCAATCAGCAATCCAATGGGCTGAAGCTGGCATTAAACCAGTTCAGTAGGGAAATGTCTACTGAGGGCAGGGTTGACTTGCAGAGCTGGTGGGAGGGAGGTGCTAGCAGGGCTGGGGTGACGGCACTGTCTGTATGTGTGGCTGTGGCAGCAGGATAAATTGAAGGGGGCCTTAACAGGGAGGAAGGTTTGGCAAGGTTGTTACTCCCGGGCTTGCTTTGTGTCCATATTCGTCAATTAGACCTTCCTGGTTGGTCAGTTCTTCCAGCTAAAGACACTCACTGGGGATGGTTTGTGATTGCATTTCTGTTCTGGAGTTTGACAGAGCTGACATGACCATGAAAATGAACTCAAACCAAAAGAGAAGCTTGACAGTCCCCTGGTCCATTTGTATTAGTGCTAAACATTTGTAAGAAAGATATGCAAGAGCTGCAGAGTATGTGTCCTGTCACACAAAACTGCTGTTGGACTAATTTTACAGTAAGTGTGAAATGATCAATTGCATTTACCTTTGAGAGTTTTGCACACCTTACTCCAGTAAGTAATGATTCCTCATGACCCCTGCAGTATTGCTATCCCTTTTTCACTTGCCCAGGCCTGCTGCTACAAAAAGGTATCTTAGGACCCTAAAGTCCCCAGCTGCTCTGGTTTAGTGTGGCTGTTTGCACGATACTAGAGCTGAGGTGCCTGTGTCCGATGACAGAGAGTGACAATGCACAGAGGTGAGTGGCACTGTCGGTATTATAACCTTGCTATTTCACAAGTGATAAGGACTAGAGGAGTATCACGGTGCTAGTTGAAAAACGAGGCTCTCAAGTTTTCATGGATGTGCATGGCTTTAATTACTTTCCTTTAATCCCTTGCTCACAAAGTTAATTTCACTACTTCAGTTGTTTCTGGTCTCTTGAACCACGTCAAAACACAAATAAGAATGTGCTTTCAACAGCAGAAGAGGGTCTTAGTCCATTCTGTTACTGCAAAGGAGTTCAGACACTCACATTTCTAGTGCCTATTTATCTTTGTTTCTGCTTTCATGTAGCAAATTTTTTTTGGTCTGTCACAGAGCATCAGTCAGAAGGAACTGGGCTTTTCTGTTCCCATAACTCCCACTTGTAGATCCAGCCTCAGGCATGGAGATACATGATGTGTAGCTACATAAAGAACTCATGGGTATGGACTGTCCCGCTCATGTGATAAAAGACTTGGCCCCACATTCAGCTATACATGCCATGCCTTTAATATGCCTGAAGCTCATATGTGTTTATATTGACCTCTTCCTGAAGTGAGAGGTGTCAATGTGAACGGAGAGGAAAAAGGGGGTGGATGTCAGCCTACCCTCCTCAGAGGATTTGGCAAGGGACTGACTACTTATTTCATAGAGAACCTGTGCGGCTTCTGTCAAGTATGTTTTGAATTAATAATGACAGATGTCCTGTAGCCGACCATCTCTATTCTAGGAGAAGAATCTGATAAAGCAAGTCAGTCCTTAAAGGTAAGTTTTATATTCCCTTTGCCAGGCTTGTTTCTGTCTGGGCTCCATTCATGATGGTGTTTGCTCTCTTTCCTTAACCTGACATTGCTGTTATGCGGTTTATAATGAGCTGTAGTATCTAGGGCTTTTCTGAGGAGTTGCTACCTTGCTGTTTCTGCCATGTTTTGTATTAACACTGACCTGATGAACTGTAGAGGTCTATGGTGCCCTTACTAAATGGCATTTATTGTTTTCAGACATTGTTTTTTTTTGTTGTTTTTTTTTTTCTGTGTGTTGAGATAATTTTGAATTCTAATGCTGTTTCCAAACATGTCTGATGTTTTTGCTGAATTTCTTATGGATTTGACAAACATGCTGTCTCAATATCCAAAGTACTTATGAAAATATTGTATAACACTGGATTTAGAGCAAACCCCTAAGACCTGCTCTCACCATAGCCCTTCTGCTCCGACAGTGAACAGCTAGTAATTCTGCCCTGACAGTGACTTTCCAACCAGTTGCACCCATTCTGCAGTACTTTCATCTAGACTATTATTTCTCTACCTTGCTAACGATAATGTCTTACCAGCCCCTATCAAAAACCTTGCCAAAGTCATGATGTATTTATCTCCTGCTCTTCCACACCCTTAAGACTGATTACCCCATCACAGGAGAAAATTAGGTTGGTCTGACATGATGCTCTCTTTGACAAATCTCAGTTGGCTCCTATTTATTACCTTGTTATCTTCTTGGTGCTCACAGATTGATATTTGATTGCTTGTTGATTAGCTGTCTTTCTGGAAGCTGAAGCTGGGCTCTGAGCTATCATCTCATGAATCCTCCCTTTTCCCAGTTTGAACAGAGCACAAATTGATACTGGCTGAGATAAAAGTGAGAATTGTTCTTAACTGACAATTAATTTCCAGTGCTCTTTTTCCACTTTATAAATTTGATATAGAAGTAACATGTGAACTGTAGTATCTAGAGAAATTACCCCTAAAAGTTCAAGTTTAGATGTATCGTGGCCTTGAGGGCACTAATGGGCCTTCCTGTCCCTGCCCATTCCTTGGAGCTCCTCTGACCTGGCCCAGGACCCCAGGGGCTCTCAGCTCCCTACAGCCCTGTGCTGCTCAGCCATGGACCCTGCCCTGATGCTCCCCAGCTGCCCTACTCCTGCCTGGTGTGTAGGATGATCCCTGGCTGCCAGGTCCTGCCCTGAGCCCTGCTGTGGGGAGGTACAAAAGTAATTATTTTCCTCCTTTTACTGAAAATTAGACTTTCAAAGGAGCATCTAGGCAGCAGGCTGCGAAATCAGCCGTATGGGGTAAACCCATATGCAGCAGCTTGGTTGTGCAGCAGTTGAATAAGCTTCTTTACGTTGAAAGTAGTGGTGCACTTTTTCTTTTTTAACTATGAAAGGTCATTTCACTCATTCTTGTATGGTAAAAAAGGGACACCTGAGCGTCAGGCTGACCTTGGCTGTATTAGGCATAATTTTATGGACCACTTCTTTTTTCCCCTCACTATATTAATCTTCTCTCCAAGTGGAACAGTCCTAACCTTTAGTTCGTCTTCACTCTCCAGTAGTTTCCTTCAAAAGCCCAGCTTGGCAAAACTTGCACTCTGGCCATGGCTGCTGAGCTGTCACTAGTTTTTGTGTAACAGTGTTTGCAGTGTTTCAGTTCTCTTTGTCCCTTTTTCAGTGCACTCAATTTGCTGTATTTCCCATCTCGGCAGACTGAGTTCAGGGCTTCATTGAGTTGTCCATGGGGACACTCAGATCTGTAACCCAAGAGATCACGGTTCGTTTGAAATCCATCAATATGCATGAGTAATTCAATTTGTATCTTCTAATGTTCATTATCTTGCACTTCTCTAGACTGAATTCGTTTGCCATAATCTTACCCAACTGCCTGGTTCTCCTAGGGCTGTCTGCACTGCAGGGTAGCCCTTCTTGGAGAAAGGTGAGGAGATGTTTCTTCTTCTAAGCTTTCTTCTGCTTAAGTAATTTGCCATGGTGCTGGATCTCTTCAGTTGTTTCCTAACCCACTAAGGTGTCTCATCCAAAACCCTGTGTGATACTGGGGACCAGAGCCTGGTCTCGTGCCCTCTAAAATTCCTAAAAGGAGCCTTACAGTAGAAGGATAAATGTGATTGAGCCTAGTATTAGAGGGCTATTTTATAGAGAATGATCTCAAGATCTGGGGATTATCCAGTGCTTTGGATGAGATGTGAATGTACCAGAATCTGTCTTTTCCAGCAGTTTTAAGGGAGCTCCGTCCAGCACTTCTTTGTACAAAGCTGGGAGCAATTTATGGCTTCTTCATGATTTGGTTTATCAAATGCCTACCATAGACAATGTGTTATACTTTTACTGTAGAAACAATCCTGATTGCTTTAGAAGCCAGTATTTTGCAGTTTCTAGTTGATTTCCATCTTGTATCTAAGAGTTCAGCATGGGCTGCAGCTGTGCCTGTCCTCTCTCCTGGTGGCCCTAGTGAACGGTCTTCAGGGGCTGGCATTGCACTGACTCTGTGGCCTACGAAAGCTAGCAGAAAATTAGGAGAAAAGAGGGATGGCCCAGGTGTTTTAGCTCTTGTGTGGGACTGGGGACAGTCACATGCAGCTTCCAACTCTATCATGGACTTCTGTGAGAGTGGACAAAGCTGGGCAAGGCACAGCAGGGAACCTGTGTGTTTGTGTGTGATAGTGATTGCTGAAAGACTGAAACTGTTTTTCCTCAAAATACCATGTTTCAGCCACATTGGCTGGAGGTTGCTTTCAAACCTGTGCTGCCTGGAAGGGTGTCCAAGTGGCTGTGGTTTTGCACATTCTGTGTAACAAGTGCTAAAAGGAATTTGTCTCTACCCATGTTATCAGGAGCAGCAGGTTTCATCCCAAGCTCAGTCAGTAAGGATAGTAAGGCCCGTGATTTTCCTTGGAGAGGGCAATTATAGCACTACATCTACGAAGGTTTCCTGCTTTCCTTTCCAAGCTTTTGCCTGTCCTGCCTTCCCTTCTACCTTAGCCACTTCCAGATGTGTGGCAAGCAACCTGCTTTAGTGTCTGTGTGTCTGAACTCATTACCTGTATCTAAACATGAGTTGGGTGTTCTCCCTAAAGCTCTGATGGTTGTCTCTGCTCTAGATGACAAGGGCTCCCCAGAGGGAGAAGAACAGCCGGAGAGGTTTTGATGAGAAGGCTTACCTGTCCTCAAAGCTGCTGAAGGCTGGAGAAGACCCCTACCGCCAGCATGCTTTTAATCAGCTAGAGAGTGACAAACTCGGCAGCGATCGACCCATTCGGGACACCAGGCACTACAGGTACCATGCAACCCTTGCTCCAAGCAGTGGCTGCTGCTTGGTGTGGGGAGGCCACTGCCTCCTCCTGTGTTGTTCTGCAATGTTGACAAAGGATGGTTGGGGGTTTTCTTCACCAGCATCGGTCTGTTTCTTCCCTGTATTTCATGGTTAATCTGGAAAGGTCTCAAATGTGCAGAAACCCTTGACTAACTCAGTGCCAGCTTGTTGATTTTCTAGCATCTCCTCCCAGGTCCAAGCATCATCTTGATGCTTCAGCACAGCCCCTCCATTGCAGATCAAATTGCTCATCTGACAGCTGTTTGCAAAACTCCCTTCAAGCTCATGGTTTCCTTCAGTGACCCTCTGTCCTGGCTGTGAAGTATGCCACTGTTGTGGCCTTGCTTTACTCTGGTGTTGTTCATGTGCTGTGCACTGGCTGTCTGAAGCTAGTTTGGTGCCTTCTTTCCAGCCTGAGCATTAGTTTGGATGAAGGATGTTGGGTGAGGATAAAACTAATGGCCAAATAACAGTGAATATTTCATGGCTTGCAAAGTGCTCATTGTTCTGTCCTATTTCACTGAGCATGAATTTATTCTGCTGACTAAACTCATCCTTAAATTGCTAATAATGCTCAGGTAACTATTTTGTAGTTTCTGGAGTACAGAAAGATAATGTTGTACCTTGAAAACTGTAGGTTTGATAGTGATAGGGCAGTGTAAAACAGCCTACTTGACAACAGATAAAAACCAGACGCAAGCTAAAAATGTCTGTAATGCTTGTCTATTTCGGCTGGAACCTAAACCCTACTAAGGGTTGCAAAGCAAAACTTCACAGCCGCTGGGAATAGGAAAACAGGTACCTAACACAATTGAAACTGTGAAAGGGATGTTAGGAGACCTAGAGCTTTGTGAGCTTGCCCTCACTGACAGCACTCAGGGTGCTTTGTGAATGCAAGCAGTCAGGACCTGGGTTGTGAGATCAAAGTCTTGTGCTCCTGTTCCCCAGCATAGTCCTTGGGATTGGCTTTCTAGTGACTCAGAGGCAGAGGTGTCATGTCCTGCATTTCTGACAAATCTCCCTGCCATGCAGAACTGCTGTTTTCTGTTAATCTGCTGTTGGGTTGTAGCCTAAAATCAGATCACTTCAAAGGTGAATTACTGTTTAATTTGATCCACAGTAGCATGCAGAGCATGTTTTTTGTGAAAAGCCTTATCTAAGCGCTTTAGTCAGAAGAAAAACATACAGGTGATTCCCTGGAAATGTATGGCCATTTCAGTGCCAGCTTTGCAAGGATTCCCTTCAGCAATGTGGAGTCCAAAGTAGTGTATAATCAGAGCAGTCAAACTTATTTCTGTGCTCTTCCCTTTGGCAGAGGTGGCGGTTTGGGAATGAAGGAGCTATGTTTGAGTACCTTGTCTTGTAAGGCTATTGGAATGGTGGCTGGGGTGGCAGTTTAGGATTCGGACTTATTTCAGCTGATACAGAATCATAGAACTAGGGTGGAAAAGACCTCTATGATCATCAAGTCCATCCTTTACCCCAGGACTGCTAAGTCCACCACTAAACCAGGGCCTCATCTACATGTTTTTTGAACACTTTCATGGGTGGTGATTCTACCACTTGCCTCTGAGGAAAGCCTGTTCCAGGGAAGTAGTGGAATCACTGTCCCTGGAAGTGTTAGATTGTGGTTTGAGGAAAGCCCATCTATGTGTCACAGATGGACCTGGCTCCCTATTTAAGGAGTGGGTGGTGTCCATAGGTCCCTAATATGTCACTTTTCCTTCAGGCACCCAAGCAAAGGTTGGCATACTTAACTACACATCCTACAAGCTCCTTCTGACCTAGCATGTAGCTAGGTTTTGATCCAAAGCAAAGAAAGGGTCAACTTTCAAGCACAAACTTTGTCCTTGTCCTCTGTGGTGCTGTAATAATGCTGAGTTTCTGAGAAGACTTCCCCAAATAACATATACACCAGCCTTTTCTGCTTTTCCACTTCCTGATGCCTAACACATTTTATATGCATTACCTCATGGAGTTGTTTTAAAACAATAATAAATGTGGTATGTCTCCTGCCTGGTCTCAGGTTTTCCACTTTATTCTTTATCAAGGTTTCTTTATATGTCTTAAAATTGCTGAAAGACACTGCAGTCCCCTTAATAAAATCTTGCAATGAAAAAGTCATAAACCAGTAGGATTGAATGTGATGATAAGAACAGTAACGGGTTAGTAATAGCCATAAAAGAATAGTAAGCAAATGTGAAAGTGCAAGTAGTGGTTGTAAGAACTGAATTGTATTTCCCCCGAGGATGGATTCAGTCTATGCGTGGCCTTGAGCTGTTAAACACACTAGGATGCAATTTCAGTTGCTCTTCATTGGGCAGACAATAAGTGCACACTGACTGCTGTTTGGCACTGGCTTGAAGCTAATAAGACACACTCTGGAGGAGCAGATCAGCCCAAAACTGCCATTCTTAGTATCTGCCACAGCTGGGTCCAGGATTCACATCTGTGAGTTGTTCTCCCCCAAGAGTGCTTGTTCTCCACAGGGTATGTGCAGCCCTGGTGCAACCAGTCCTTGGTTCTGAGTATGAGAATGAATGTATGCATCTAACATTACACTGCCAGATGAGAAGATGAGAGGAATTGCTTTCCATTGCCAGCTGAGGTGTTAGTGTTGAACCTCAGCAACTGCTTGATGCAAATCACAGCACTAGATAGTGTTTTCCGTTCTGTTAAGCCCAATGCCCAAAGAATTTGAAGTGCTTTATACAGTGATGCCTTGGTGTGCCAGCTCCATGCATCCTTAGCATGTATATGTCCTATGCATGAATAAACAAGATTTCACATGAATCGTAGGTGAATCCAGGGACTAGAGTCCAAGATGTCGAAACTTTGTTCCCCATAAAACCCCATATGCCCCCCTAAGCATGCAGCATTTGAGTTTAGGTATCACAGCCTCCAAACTTTGCCTTTCATCAGGCACAGTTCTTTTTAAGTTCTGCCAGCCTTGGTGCAGGAGCTGCTAAGGCCTCCCTTGCTGCAGCTCAACTGTGCTGTTTCTGATTTTAGCATGTTATACTCTTCTCTGTTAGAAACTCTAGGTACATTGCTGCATTGGCTGCAGCTGGCTGATGTTTGTCTTCTTACACTTCTGCTCCTCTGTGTTGCAGGTGCACATCTGTACGCTATGACACAGACTTGCCAGCTACCAGCCTCATCATCACCTTCCACAATGAGGCGCGCTCTACCCTGCTCCGCACAGTGAAGAGGTGAGTTCAGCAAGGGTGCTGGGCAAAAATCATGGTGCCTGGAAGGGCACTGGTGGAGGGCTAGGCATTTTACAGCAGTTAGCCAAGCAAGGTGGCTGCAGTTCCCCAAGTGCATGTGGTCTGTCCTAGAGTTGGCCCACTAGGACAGGTCAGGGGCTTGGATTGGCACTGTGGGTGTATCTTCACAGACAGGATATCTGTAGTTAGCCACTGTATAGCCTCTATGGGGAGAATTGCTGGTAGCAGAAAAGGGGCTGCTGGGCCTGCATCCACAGGTGGGAATAGAGCTTGGTTTGGAAGAGTGAGGGGGAACCAAAGGGAACACAGTGTGCTGTTAGTTGTAGCTGAGGGATGGGACTTGGGAGGGACTGTGTTCCATAAATAGGAATAAGCAGCCTGCTCCCTGCTAGGGCACATGTTACAGGAGCTGGGGCTGGCTCAGTGAGAGCAGGGGCACAGCTCACAAGTCTTTCAGGCAGAAGGTGATGAACTTCAAGTCTCATGGAGACTGAGTCCTTGTTGTCTGAGCAATTGCTGCTAAACAGTTGCTGCACCTCATGGTCCACCAGATGCTCCCTGGGCTTTGCACACAGGCTTTGCCGAACCTGCAAGACCCTTGCTATCTTGTACTTGTGTCTCCTCATATCTGAGTACCAGCTGTGGGCGAATCTAACCAAGTAAATAGGTGGCATAGGGCCTGTCAGCATCCCCAAGTAGACAGAAGCATGCAGTTATCTGTATCACTAAGCAATGTCCCAGCTGCTCCTTCACCCTCCCCCACTTCCATCACCCCTGCAGAGCCCACGAAGGTTCTTTTCGTTTTAGTTTTTACACACAAAAATGTCATCTGCCCTCTCTGACTTCTCAAATCATTTCTCAAAGGGTCTCTAAAGCCTGCAAGCAGGTCCAGAACAGCCCGTGGAGGCTGAAGGAAGAGTGAATTGTCCGGGTAGAAGGTTGAGCTGATGGTATCACTAACAAATGCATTATTCATCGTCACTACTTCTTCCCCTGACAGATCCTGCGGGCTTAGGGAAATGTGCTTCGTGAATAAATAACAGGCTTTTTCAAGTTGGCCTTATGGCTAGAAGGCTGGGTTTCTGTCTGCCAGGTTTGGTGCTGCTGTGCTTCCAGACACCTCTATATAGTGCATTAACACATTTTGCCTTTTTACCTCTATCATTTCCTTTTCATTTGAACCATAAAATGAGTTCTACAGAGCCAATGTTCAGAAAATTAGCAGATTTGTTTGGAACCACAGTGCTGCTAGGGCAACGGGAGGAGATTTCTGCCAATGACAGCAAAGGTCAGACAGTAAACGGTTAGGTGCTCAGAAACCATGGTAGTAGGATCCCTAAGAAAACCTCAAGGCACTCAATCAAATAGTCAGATGTCATTATAGTTAAGATGATATTCAGAGCAGCAGTAATGCATAGAGAGACTGATACCCAAATCCTATGGAGAAGAGGTGTACTAATGAGCAGATGAGTGTTGCTGATGCACTAAGATATTGCTTGCTCAAAGCAAGACCAACTAGAGTAGGTTGCATTTGCCTATGCCTGATCAGGTTTTAGTATCTGAAAGAATGGAGACTCTGCAATCTCTCTAAGCATTCTCTTCTCCAGGCTAAACAACCCCATTTCTTTCAACCTCACCTCATACATCTGATGCTCCAGATCCTTGTCTTAGTGGTTGCTCACTGGATCTGCTTCAGCATGTCCCACTTTTTCTTGTCCTGGGAAGCCCCGAATGGACGCAGCTCTCAAGATGTGGTATTACCAGTCTCTCAGATGTGGTCTCCTGCAACCCAGAGCCCCCCAAAAAGACCTTGAAAAATGGATGACCCATCTTTTCAAATTGGTCCCTGCAGTCCTGCTGCCACTGGAGGAGTGCTGTTGGGAGGAACTGGCTGCACTCTGCTGTGAATGGTGGGGTGGATGGCATTTCCTCCCAGACCTCTGGTTACAGCTGTAGTCTTCATTACCAGATGGTTTATAACCAGCGCATGTGATTGATTTACTCCTTGCTTACATCAAATGTCAGAAGTATCTATGATTTATCCCTGCCTGACAAGGGATCCCAAAGGCTGAATTCCTCTTGGGCTCTAGAGTATTTCCAGTGTCACACAACCAAGCCTCGGCTAGCAGCCTTGTCTTTGAGGCACAGGAGGTTTGACAGCCATGCACAGAGGTGAAGGCTCAGGTCATGGCTGCAGTGATAGAAGAGGCATAAAGCTAGGTCTCCCTTGTATGTTGACACTGATGTTACAGAGGGAGCTGAAGATTTCACAGTGCTCTTCAAGACCTCTTCTGTAACCTGAGAGTCCTGTGTTTCAGCAAAACACATTTGAATGCCAGGCTGAGTTACTGCTGTGTATGTAATTATTGCTCAATTCACATGCACAGACAATGCACCAAATACTGTGTAATTAGTTTGCAGCACTTTGGGATAAGTCAGCTAGCAAAGGGACTGTTCTGTTCTATTTGGTTTTATGACCTGGCTGTGTGTCTGCAGAGAACCACAGTGAT
The DNA here is from genome assembly GCA_026283785.1 of Coracopsis vasa. Lineage (NCBI taxonomy): Eukaryota > Metazoa > Chordata > Aves > Psittaciformes > Psittacidae > Coracopsis > Coracopsis vasa. Next base: position 24,864 of record JANHGB010019952.1, read on the forward strand.
ATTAAGCAACAGGAGGCATAAAATTGCACTACCTTCTTACCTGCTGACTAGTCAGGCTTGCAGCTTGTCATTATTTCTATATCTATAAGAGGTTTCTTAAGCCAGGTAGAGCACGATTATTTAGATAATTAGAATTAAACATTTGAGATGCATCTGGTGAAAGTTAGATATGATTCCACTGTTGTTATGGGCCTCTTCCCAAGTTTGGTTATCATAATTATGCTGAGGGAATGCTGTAAAAAGTGGGGATGGAAGAGAACAACTGACGGAAATGAGCAGCACTAAGAGCAAAATATTCTATGGCTGAAAACCTTTAAGAGGCCCAATCTTTAGAGGTGAGTAGAATATGTACTACCAGTTGAAGTTTTCATATCTGAGATCTTTGCAAGCCTGGCTGTCGAGTGCCTAAAGCTGGGCATTCAAACATCATCTGTAAAACGTTGGGAAGTTCTTGGAAGAAATATATGAAAAGGGTACTGGGATTGAACTGATGTAAAATTAAAGCTCGGAGAGCCTATATGTGCTCCCCTGAGTCAGATACTGTCTTCCTGTGTTATTCTGACAGCTCTGCAAGGTAACTCAGCTAAGCAGTAATGCTGGTCTTGGGAAGTGACTCAGGGATGAGACTCCTGCATCACTGTTCATTTCAGTGTGACCTAAGCATAGCAGCTGTAGGGGCCAGACCCTGATCTGCAGATCCTTCTTGCTAACCACCACCTGCATGTATGCACACAAAGGCTCACATAAGCACCTCTGGCAGCTCAGCAGTTGCCAAGCTCTTCCTTCTGCCCCTGGGATCTCTGCTGCTGGGTGGAAGCAATAGGAGTGATGTGCTGCTGTTGCCACTTGAGGATGGGAGAGATGTTTGTATATGAGGGAGAGGGGAAAAACAGAGTAGTGACTCTGTGGAGGAATAACTTCTTCTTCCAGCACCCTGTCGCTTGTCTCTCCTGGTCTCCAGAGGCAGCATGTGCTGCATGCCTGCCTGCCTGCTGCTGTGGGCTCCAGCCATCTTCCTCCTCTGCCCCAGGCAAGGGCATCAGGACCTGCTGCCCAGCCTGAAAGCTGCCAGAAGGACCAGGCCAGTGCACCAACAGGCCATGCTGCCCCAGATCCTACGGCCCCATGCAGGGAATCATTCAGACTATTCATTTGTTTTCAGTGCAGTGGGAGACAACTGGTTAAATATATCCAGCACGAGAATAAGAAGGGGAGTAGGGAAAAAACAAAAGGAAATGGGCTATCCACCAGAACCTGTAAATATGCCAGTTCAAATGGCTCGTTGCTGGCATCTTTGGTCCTGCAAGAGATGTGTGTCAGTCAAGAGCTGCTTGCCTGCATGATATCTTTTCCTCGGCAGGACATATCTGTCACTCTTAAACCAGTTACTTGCTTGGCATCCTGCTCTCCTTCAGAAATAACTGTCACTCAAAAGGCATTTTGTGTGATTGATGTCTGTCTGATTAGTTATTAATCAATAGAGTCACTTCTGCTGTGGCGACTATTGTTGCAGAAGGGAAAATCAACTGCTTTGTTGTATGGTCCCTTTCTTTCTGTTTATTTTTGATTTCAGTAAGTATTGCAGGAACTGTTTGGTTTTGGCGCAAATGTGAAGGTGAATAATTAGGCTTTAGGTCAATGGACCTGAACAGCTGTCAGTGCCTATGCAGGCAGCCTGTACAAATTCTGATTAAAAGGATGCTGTCATAGTGCTAGAGCGTTTGGTATAGCAACTCATTACAATCACAATTTAAATAATGGCAAAAGAGGAGATTATTTTAGAGCAACGGAAAAAAAGGTGCTTCTCTGCTAACATCGGAATAAAGGAGATTATCTGTGAGCTGATGAGGAATGGACATATCAGCAGAGGAGGGAAACTCATTGGCAATGCTGACATGGTGTCATGCAGCAGTGTAGGGACACTGATCCTGTGAGAAAAGGTAAAGGAGGTAGGGAATCCATGAGATGAGGGGAGAACAATCTGTGTTTCTGCTGTAAAAGGCAATTGTCATTTGGACTTTGGAATTCTAATAGCATTCTGTGCCTAATAGTAATAGATTGTCATGCCAGCCTCTGCATCTCACTGAAGTGAAATACTAGGATTACTACGTTCCTTGTTAAAAAGACAAGCAAGACAAAGTGCAAGGAAGATTAAGTACCTTTCCCAAGGGTCCACACCAAATTATTGCAGAGCTGAGAGAAGAACTGGGCGTTGAACAATTAGCTGTGAACTCCTTGAGGAGTGTTTTCTCTCTACTGGGGACTTGGTGGACAGGTGAGGAAGAGAGAATGAAGTGTTTGCTTTCTTTTCTTCCTTGGTTATGTTGGGTTGGAAGACCTGAAAGTTGTGGAGAGAATGTGAGCATTGCCAATAGTCAAACTAGTGGGAGAAGGTGTAGAATACCGTTTTACAGCCATTATACTGCAGGATGCAGCCTGTCTGGATTGGTTATGTTTTGTTTTCCATCGAGTTTGCACAGACAAGAATTTCAGTGCAGGCCAACCTTGTCTGTAAAATATGCAGATGAAGGCTATGCTGGGAGAAGCCGCAGTTATACCTGCAAAGAGGGACAGCACCCGCCTTCCACCCCACCATGCTGGAATAACCAGAAAGGTATGAGCCAAGAGAAGCAAATGAGGTTCAGCTTTGAAAAATGCAAGTTCAGTCACATGCAGACATACAGACCCAAAATCCAAATACTCTCAGAGATGTATGAAGCAGCAGAAATCTGAAATAGAGTGGGATGTGATACTGAGCAGTCAGGATTTTGCTGTATGAGACAGCAGAAAACTCATCCAAACTGAAGAAACTTTGGCTCCGTATGCAAAGCCATCAATGATGCATCTTAGCAAGATGGTAATTTATTTCTCTACAGCTCCATTCCTGGGAGTATGGGATTACTCTTTTTGTCTGTTTCCTGTGGAAAACAAAAAATGTAAAAAGCCAACAATTTTTCTCCAGAATTGCTCAAAATCAGAAGAGCAGGTGTCACTGAAGTGAGATGGGTTGCTAGGACTAGGAGGACAATGTTTACCTCTGTTTTTCATATTAAAGTTGGAATAGCTGTTGCCTTGGGGTGACGAAGTGTTACTGAGCAGTCCCGTTGAAGGCAATGAGGACTTGCCTGTGCATAGAGACATTGGAGGAGGCTTGAACGGGAATATGCTGTGTGACTGTGGTAAAGCCAGGGGATGGACTTGAAGAAGGTGATGGAAAATTAGTTCAAGCATTTTAAAGAAATGAGAGGTACAAAAAGGTCAGAATCAAACCGCTCTGACTCCAGGGTACCAGAGTGTGTTAACCTCTGAGGATGTGAAGAGCTTCGCACAGAGCCCGGCAGGTGGGAGGTGTATCAGTCCTACATTGTCATTATGGCAGCTCACAAAGATTGTCCTTTTCCTCCCTGGGTCCTGCAGCGTCCTGAACCGCACACCTCCCAGCCTCATCCAGGAGATCATTTTGGTAGATGACTTCAGCTCAGATCGTAAGTATGGACCTATTTCCCTTGCACTTGTTTCTTACCTTCTGTTTTTCCTGGTTTTGGTTGCTCTGTTCAGTCCCCCTTCTACACAGAGATTCCCTCTTGTCGGTATGCGAGAGAAAAAGAACAGGAAGTTTTTCTGTGTTTAGTTTACATCCATGCATGGCAGAGGCCAGAGCTGCTTCACCTTTTTTTCTTTCCATTGGGTCTGTCCTTTCTGTCAGCTTGGCAGTTTTGGCCAGGTTGCCAGAGATCTCTGGGTAGCTTCAGTATGCATCATTCTGTGAGCTGCTTAGTGCAGATATGTATATAGCAATGGTGCACATGAGCAGAGTGGGTAATTACAAAACAACAGGGAGCAAGAAGATGCAATGGAGCCTACAGAAAATTGCTGCCTGTGGTTCTGCAGGCAAACTGGGGTGAGACTGCCTGCCTCTGCGATACCAGGTGTTCCTGTGGGAGGCCATGGAAGGGTTAATGCATTTGACAGCACCATACCTTCTCCTGCAGCTTGGCACAGGAATGGAGTGTCATCTCCATGAGTCCCACCAGACCTGCAGACTGGAGACTATGGACTCTTTCCATCTGTGCAGTTGCACTTGCTCCTAGCTGTTGTGTAGTAGTGGTGAGGTGGTGGGGACAGAAGACTTCTTGCTTCTATCATGATATGCGCTAGATTCAAGGACAATCTAGTTGTGTGCCGCTTATAATAATTGATAATTACTCCTTCAGAACACTTTACAGATAGCTGAGAATGCCCACCTTGATCTGCTGAGGTAAGGAAGCGTTGCTCTTACTGAATGCTTATGTAGCTTTGGCAAATTAAAAAATAAATAAAATCTAAAGTGGATGCTGACATTAGGGATTTAAGTTTCTGAGGGCCTGGAAATGTGATTTGGATAATGGCTGAGCTGTGCCCAGCTGTTGGAGTTGTGTGTTCCTGAGCACTTCCAACAAATAACCACAAGTGTTCCACATTTAGCACCTTAAACCTCAGTTCTCAGTGGCCAAAGGTTCCCGATCAACACTAATGGATTTTTGGTACCAGAAGCTCTGATTTAGGCTCGTAGGAAAATAGAAAGATTTTCAAAAAACTCCATCCCATGACAACTCTCATTTTTTCACTGGCAGCTGGATATTTGTGGATGCAGCTACTCTTCTGAGGTACCTGCATGGAGGCACTTTAGAACATATTTGAGGTCAGACACTTTGCTTTAATATCCATCTCAGTCTCTCCAAAGATACAGAGAGTCTGTCAGCTCTAGCAAGTAGTTACAGCTAGAGTGATGTGCTCCGTTAGAGTCATTCACCACTTAGAGGTGAATGACTTAATATGGATTTTCATACCTGAAGTTGTGACTTGGCCAAGATGAGTGTTGCCTTCCCTTGTAGCAGATGTCCAGCAAAATCTTCATGCTCTGTAATTAAGAGCACCTTCCACTTCACTTGGATGATGCAGCAGCTGCCAAGATGCCCACAAAGAACACTTTTTCATATTGCACATATCCTTGAGAATGGAAATGCTTGTGCAGGAACATGCCAAGAGATGCAATTTGGGTAATAGCCTTTGCATTCTCCCCAGAGCACTCAGTCTGCAGGAGAATGACAGCAGGAAAGGAGGGTAGTGAGATATGAAAGGAACATGGAATAAATATGGAAGGTGGGGTGAACTTGGTGGAGTAAGGAAAAAGAGCAAGTTAGAAATTGTTATTCCTATGACCTCTGCTAGGGCAGGAATAGAGAGAGGATATTAGAGAACTAAAGACTCAGAACTCATTGATAAACTGGGCCAGAGCCAGGAGCTGTTCCTTCCCATCATCTTTCCTGGGCAATGCAAATGTGTGATGCCTCAAGCTGCCAGCACAGCCCTCGGTTAGGCATCCATGTGTTAAAGTAATGGTGTCTCCAAGGAAGTGGGTCACATCCCTGTGGTCTTTATCAAATAAATTCAAGCAGAAGGTGCCCCCAGAATAAATGGTGGGAAATGCCCCGATGAGCTGTTGAAGGCAGAGAGCGGATAAGATAACTTGATATGACAGGACATTCTTTTACTTAGCACTTTGGTGATTTGCAGCCCAGGCTCCCTGCAGTCTCTCCACTTTATCAGTGCTTGGTGCCACGTTGCCAGCACATGTCCCATTGTTCTTGTGAAATGCTGAGTGCGGGAGGGCAAAGGCCTGGCTGCTCAGAGTATGGGGAAACACAGGCTCAGCTGTCCGAGAAGGGCAGCAAGCAAGCAGTGCTCTTCTGTGTACTCTTTAGACAACAGGATTAAGGCCGTCAGGCTGATTAATGTGATGTTAAGTGAAAGCAGAATTTCCCCTCCTGTGGAGAAGCAGGAGAACAGTTAATTTGAGCTCTCTGTTGAAGCCAAATAATTCATGCATGTGTGCCAAATGTGGGGTTTTTTGTCTTTCCTAAGCTGAGGACTGCCAGCTCCTTACCAAGATCCCAAAGGTCAAGTGTCTACGAAACACCCGGCGAGAAGGTGAGTGTGGAAAGCTTTGTAAGTACAAAGATTGTGCAGGTTTTCCCACATGGTCCTCTTTGCTTGCGTGTTGTTTCTTATGGTTACAGCTTGTTTTTTCAGTATAAGGATTTGTTATCCTAGTTTGGAGGCTCTGTGGAGGGAGAACCTGGCTTATCAACTCTCAGGCTTCAGGGCTGTCATTTCATACTGCGAGTAATAAGAAGTGGTGTCCAGAGGCTGTGGCTAGAACAACAACTACATTTTCAGATCTTTATAAATTTAGATGCAGATATAAATCCTGTCCTTTCAAACCCAGGTTTAACAAGCCACCTAGGAGATGGGGGAAAAGGAAAAGCAATCATATATATATCATAAAGAGTTACACTTACGGGAAGTTATTTCTCCTGTATCTCCTATGTGCATAAATGAGAACTCTGACTTTCTGAGCTGCTCTTTAGTTTGACTCACGTGTGCTGACTTATGCCTAAAATTGTCGGTGCACAGCAGGCCTGGAGCAAGGATCTGGAAGGGGAGACAGGAATCACTGTTTAGTTCACAAAGAACATCTCAGGTAGGGGGATGGCCTGTAAGAAAGTAAGGAGACACCTGAGAGCCAAGTTGACATCTCTGACCACAAAGCAGAATAAAGGACAAATGGGAATAAAGCAGATAAGCAGCAAGAAAGGCAACAGAGTAGGGCTTGGTCCTATGGAAGTGGTGAGAGAAACAGTAGGGTGCTCTATTGGGAGAGACACTGAGCAGGCAGCAAGAAGGTACCTGTGGGAAGGACTGGAAGGGGGTTATCATCACAGCAGGAACCAGATGGAAGCTCAGTGGCATGGACAGAAGTGACAGGCAAAGTCATTGTTGGTGTGCTGCTCTTCCCTGTGGTGGCTGCACACAGTATTTTCTCAGAAGGATGCTCAGCTGTTTCCCTTCCTAATCTTCCTGCTCCTCTGTGTCCTTTCCTTACTGTAGGGCTGATTCGTTCTCGTGTGCGAGGAGCTGAAGTGGCTACTGCTGACATCCTCACCTTCTTAGACAGTCACTGTGAAGTCAACAGTGAGTGGCTGCAGCCGATGCTTCAAAGAGTAAAAGAGGTGAGCACCATGTCCCTCCCTGGGATGGATGGAGCTGGCCTGCCTTGTGCTGGTGGATCTTCTGCCCTCACATGCCACTGGTGAAGAGAGAGCTTGCCCAGATACTCCTCAGGCAGGCTGTTACAGAGTAAGGCACAGCCTGAGCTAGATGGGCAAGAGATCCCGGGTGGGCTTCTATATTCGTTTGCCAGTATGGCAGGGCAGGAGGTGCTGAGTGATGGGATTCAGTGGTGAATGCTTGAATCACTGCCATGCACCAGTAGACGACATGAGGTACTGTGCTTCCCAGTCCTGTTAACCTATACATAGGATAGCCACTTTGGCAGCACACACTGTGCAACTTTTCCATGGCTGCCATCTTCCCTCTCGCTGCTGGACCTTCCCTTCTGCCTTGTCATTGCCAAAATCTTTCTTCCATTAATGCTTCCACTGAGCTGCAAACATATCCCACCTGCACAGAGGAGCTGCCTGTGAGTGCAGGGATGTCCCTTTGCTGGTTCACTTGGCAAAGGATTCATGGGAGGCTGGAAGACTGAAAAGGAGACAGGACTATTGGCAGCTGTCACCCTGACTGCACTGAGGGCTGGAGGGGCAGGCATACAGTTCTGCTGTAAGAGCAAACTGGGGAGAGGTGATGGGAGAAGTCACAGCCATGCTTGTAAGTGGCTGAGATTTATTCCCTCCTCTGAAAGGAAGATGCCATGGATTAATGTGCCCCAGGAGAAAGGGTGGAGGCTTTAATGCCTTGTATTCATGTCTGGTTGGTGTAATATGAAGGAGTGGAAGAAGGTGAAACTTCAGGATTGAAGACTTAAAAGCTTCTGCTTTTTAATCCTGCTCAATAAATCCTCCATGTCAGAAGCCCATAAATGTTTATTTTACTACAGCTCTTTAAGTCAAGCTGCAGAAACAGCAGCATAGGGGTCCCTAAGCAGAAAGGACCTCTCTAGTTTCTTCAGGGAAGGATCTGAGATACAAAAGCTTGGGTGCTAACTCCAGTATTATTTAGTGAGTAGATTTCAAGTCAGGCTATTTTTAACCTACTTCCTATATTTCTGCCATGCATCTTAATTCAGCTTTCAGTCTTGTGCTACCCAGTCCTAGTGTCAGCTGGTTGGATCAGTGGCTGGAGTACCAGGTGGGTGCTGGGGGGCTCAGGCTGGGCAGACATACTCCAGCTGTACAGCCATTCCAACATAGAAGGGAATAAGCTGTGACCTAGGATGTGCCATCCTGGCCAAATGTGCTACAGTGCCAAAGCAAGGCACAAAGTGAAGGTTTAATAGGAAAGGCACAGAGCTGGCAGCTGCTCGATAACAAGATGCTGTTTCTGGCATTGCCACCTCTCTGTTCCGTCACATATATGAGTTATCACAAGACTGTCTTTAATGCCCTGTCTCATGATGTTGAAAAATTGTTATAATCTCAACTCCTACTTACTAAAAGGATTGCAAAGGAAAACTGTAAATTTCTATACCCTTAATGGCAATAAAGTATTCCCAATATCTTAATATTATATTGACTTTTTCAATGTGCACTATGATTCTTATGTGTGAGGTTTTGATTCATAGTATTTGTTCAGAAGATGCTTTATTAGGGGGTTAATAACTTCGAGGCTGATTATAATTTTATTATCATTATAATAATTTATTAACATTTATTTATCATTACTTTATTATTTTTCATTATGGATGATAATTCAAGGATGGCTGACCAGAAGGTATGCTGTCAGTAGATATCAAAAGCAAACACAAAACATCTGGGACAATTATTCATGCCCTGTGACTTGGGCAGGAAATAAAGAGGTGTTTCTTAGCAGCACTCCTGGCTGTTGGTGTCCCAGGCTCCATTCACCACATCCATGGCATGCAGCTGGCTAGTACTGCCACGTTTGGATGTCGTTGCTATGGATCCCTTGCTCAGCTACCAGAACTGTACTGGAGAAGCCAGACAAAGATTTACATGTGCAGCTTTGTGTTTTCTGATCTCTTGCAGCTTTGCCAGACATTCAAGGAAAACCAGACTCAGTTTTTTTCCCTTTCTTTCTCTTCCTCAGGATTATACCCGGGTGGTGAGTCCGATCATTGATGTTATCAGCCTGGATAATTTTGCCTACCTGGCAGCATCGGCAGACCTGAGGGGAGGTGGGTATAATGAATGGCTTCTGTAAGTTAGGCCTGAGGGATGGTGCCTGAAAAATAATTGATGTTCTCTTCAACTTTCCAACAAAACAGAGTTATAGTCTTTCCTTGTGGATTCTCTGTCCTCTTTTACCTGCAAATGCAACAGCCTTGCAGTTGTTCCTGTGGTCACCCACACTGACTGGTACTTTTCTTCCTCTTCTATGGCTGAGGACAGCTGCTATGCTGCTTGCCTGCTGAAGGCTACTCTTTCTGTGGCTGCCCTTAGCATCAGTATAATGTTAGTGACTGTGCTGTGCTCAACTGTCCACCACAGGCCAACTATAAATAAATGGTAATCTTGAAAGATGTGATGCATACAGCGATCTGCAGGCCTTTCTTCGCAGAATACATAATGTCCCACATTGAAGGGGGCTTTGATTAAAGCCTCATGACTTTGGCAGACAGAGAGGTGTTAAGACAGATTGGCCAAAATGCAATTGCATCTTACACTGACAACACCCTCCTGAAGATGTGGAGTGGAATTGAGCAGAGATTTATAATGCTAAAGGATGCCAAGACAGAAGCTGGTGAATTCTATGTTAGGGTAGACTCTTGCCATTTTGGGTAGACTGTGAGGGAGGTCAGGAAAGCAAAGTTGGGGTGGCCTGTGATGTAAAGGTGGGGACTATCGCTGAAGCTAATGGAAAAACAATAACCAAAATCTATTTGATGTGGTTTTTTGCTTCTCAGGGTTTGACTGGAGCCTTCACTTTAAGTGGGAGCAGATTCCTATAGAGCAGAAGATGTCCAGAACAGACCCAACTCAGTCTATAAGGTAGCTGACTCTGGACAGTGTGCAGTCCTCCAGATGCCTTTACTAAGTCTTCACCTGCATGGCAAGGAATGCACAGGGATTGCCTTGCTGAGGACAAAATGCCACAGTGTTCTCTTGATGTCAACAAACTCTTCATGTTATTTTCTGAATGTATTGAGGTCTATATCCTAATTCTGAGAGTGCTACTCTCTGAATATTGTAAGAATAGCAATTATATACTATGCTAGGCTTGTAGGTGTGCCACCTCTTCAAGACACCACTTCTATATGTTGGTTTTTGTGGTCTCATTCACTCAACAGTCTGAATGCCTCAGAAAGCCGTTTGGGGGCTTTTAATTACCTCCACCTTCCAGATGAAGAATTAAGGAATGAAGCAGCTAAACAGTCACCCAGCAAGTGTAAAGCAGACCTGGCAACTGAATCTTGCCTAGTAATTTGGGTACAGAATTTTTCGCTTCCTCCCCTAAAATATGCATGTCCATGGACAAAAGAGATCCTGTTGACTGAACAGTTATTGCCAGCTTGGCTGTGGTGTACGTGGCTCTCAGGAATGTAGAACATGACAAATCCTGATATAAAAAGTCACAGTGTTTGTCTGTATAGGCAGACAGATCCCTGTTTATAGTATTAAAGTATCATCCCTCTGTGTAATTTGTGAGCCTCTGTTTTGTACTCCAGAAGCAACCAGCTTGCTAACAGCAGAGCAGTAACCTGCAGCAGTGTCTGTCACACACTGTGTCTAGTAGGTGAACACAGTCATGAGACAGCGCTGCTGCCATTTCTTCACACTGTGCATATTTGCATAAATGCAAAGGACACAGCATCACTCATGTAGCATTTGCAGGACCATGCAACAAAGGCAGGAAAGCGAGGGGGGTCTCAAAAGTCTGCTGCAGGTTCAGGTCCCAGCTCTACTATTTTTCTGGTTTAAATAAGATACGATTTGTCAGGCCTGGACAAATTGCCCCCTCTCTCAAATGAAGATGGTGGTGCTACATATATGTGTGATTATTTTCTATGGGCTTTTGTTTTCTTTTCCAGAACCCCTGTCATAGCAGGAGGGATCTTTGTGATTGACAAGTCCTGGTTTAACCACCTGGGAAAATATGATACTCAAATGGACATCTGGGGAGGAGAAAATTTTGGTAAGTTTAGGATGTTTCAGGGGAATGCCACACTAATGCAGAACCACTTCCCACTCTTCATCGCCTACCAGAGCCTTCCTTTTGAGCGATCTGATCTGTATGTCAGTGTAAAGCTAGGGACACTGTCAGGTAACCCCTATGTTGGTCAGAACTGTATCACTGTCAGCTTCATCCAAAATAAACAGGGCACAGATTTTTGTGATCAGGGCTATCACTCTCCTACAGGCCTATGCACTATAATGCAGGTATTTCCACAGTATGGGTAAGAAGCAGGAACCTCCTGTTATTTAAATTGTTGCTTGTTTTTGAAGAGTATTCCTCCAGTCCTTCACATGACAGTCTGTGTTGTCTCAGCTCTGATGTAGACAGTCACTCATATGCTCTCTTCTTATTCCTGTTCCTCTTTCCCAGACAGGTCAGGGCTGCTTGACAGGTCATAAGGATATTTTTTCCTAGTAAAACAAGCCTTTCTATAAGTGGAATTTGGGTACAAATAGATTCCAAATGCAAATATTTAGAAGCAGGCTAGGGCATCACAAACATCTGAGGAATTCAAAAGCCCAAGGTAGTCTGTACATTGAAGAGCTGTTATCTTAGAGGTCATGGTGCTTAAGCCCATCTCCTTGCACTTAATTCCAGGCACAGGTATTCCATTTATCTTTCTTTGCCTGGTGTGAAGGGATGCTACAATGTCACTAGGTGTTAGTGACAAAAGGAAGAAGAATATCGAAAAGTTCATGGATACTTCAAGTATTCTGCTCATTCATTTAGAAATGATGCAAGTGGAGCTGAAGAGATAAAAGCCTGTTGACTGTTTTGCAGTCAACTTAAATAGACTTTCCTGTAGCTAACACTGCCCCCAAAAATATCTGTTTTTACAACTTCCATAAATGTCACAGATTTGTAAATAAAACCCTTTAAAGAAGAATTATATGCTGTTTCCTAGCACCTGAAGGACCAATTAGAAAGAAAGAAACAGTCAAGAAGAGGAAACTTCAGTGTCTCTGAACACAGCTGGGAGAGCTGCCTCTTTCTGAAATCCTCTCTGAAACCAGGAATGTTTTTGGCTGATAACAGAATATCAAGGCACTACTTTTAAAAAACAAAATATCTAATAATGAGTGGCTGTGTCCGCTGCTTTCTGAGGTCTTACTTCAGGCTATGATAGTCATGATTTTTAACAGAGATGTCAAATGGGGCTGGGCATTGGGATCTCAGCAGCGCTGATAGCATCAGCTAAGCACTGTAGGCAGAAGTCAGGGGCATGAACAATGAAGATCCGCTCTCCTGTGACCCTCAGACTTCTCTGCACAGCCAAACTCAGCTTCATGCTTTCACTAGTCCTACTCCAGCTGCAGAGCCAGACATTGATCATCCTGCCAGCCTCTGAGCTGCAACTGTGTAAAAGCTGTAAAGAATGGAGAAGACTGTTTCTTTATGCTTCTGGCTGTATGCTTCTGCCCACCTGGGAGCCCAGCATTGTTGTTTGGTGTGCTTGTCAGTAGCTTGATGCTAAGCAGAGCTCTCTGCCGTAAGTGGTAGTGAATTACCTGCACACCCACAGCCCTTCTTGCAGGTAGAACTGATTAAAACCTCCACAGAATTGCTTCATTCTCCTTCAAATTGCTCTTTCAAAGCCTGGCAGTGGCAGGGCCAGGCTGTGTGGGACTGGCTTACCAGTTTTGCCTTGAGAGGTTTCCTTGTAATTTTGTTGTCCCCTATCACTCCTATCCTGCACCTCCACTCTTCACTTAAGGAGGGCAAAGCTAAGTGCACAATGCTGTTTCATGTGGCCCGTCCATGACGTGCATTTCCACACCACCACTGGGATGAGGGATATGGGAAGGTATTTTAAAAGCAAAACAGACTACTTTTCCTTTTTAAAGCTAACTTTTGTTCAGCTCTTCAGCATAATATGAGGCAACAAATCAACCAGTGGCTTTTACATCAAGCCTGTTGCTGTTGCACATAAGAGGGGTAGAAACCAACCTGCATTTAACAACAAGAAGTACTAATCTTTGTAGTATTCAGAATGATTAATTGACCCTTTGGAAAAAAAAAAGAAAAGCCAGTTTTCCATATTTAACTGAAAACTAGGTTTTGTTATGAAGGGAAAGTGTTGATCATGTTCTGAAACAGTAGTTTTGCTACAAGTTACAATTTTGAGGGGAAAGAAAGTGTTTGGATAAGGTCACCATTTGCGAATGAGGTGGGAGGGTGGTTCTGACTAATTTGGGTGGGTGAGACGGGCCACTCCCTGCCCACAAAGGCTATTTTTTAATCAGCTTCTTCTTTGAAACTTTTTTCCATGAGGAAACAGGATAATCATCATCATCATCATGATACGAGAATGTATGGCTAGGGCACAGAGCCTGACAAGCTCTGCACATACTGCAGATACACAGAAATGATCCAGCTGCAATTACCAGATGCTTAAATGTCCTTCCAGCTGGGTGTGAGCTGATAAACCCCTTTTTTTTCCACTGTGATGGGGAAAAGCCACAGTGATTAAGTCATTTAAAGCACATATGGACTAGGTCATGTCCTGGAAAATACACAGCAAGAAGTTGTCCTATGCTTTCCATCAGCGGATAGATGAAAGTCCTTAATAAGCTATGTATGATCTCCGTTTTCTCTTCTGTGCCCCAAATCTGCATTCTTTTGCCCCTTCTTTAAAGATTTTCATCATTTGCAAACCTGGACGTGCGATCTGTCTGTGTGCCTAAGATGCCAACATGGCATGAGGAATCCTCCCTGGAGAAATGGACTAACTTTAAGTTACACATGCTAGATTGAGAGTTTTGGTTTTGTTTTAGGCTGGAGTGAGTCAGAACCTCATTCCAGGAGAGCAAATGCCAGCTGGACACAGTACCAGACAGAAACTCATATCTTGGCCTTTTTTTTGTTGTTTTTAAAGCCCTTCCTCTCTCTGAAGCCTGAACTCTCTGCTGAAAAGAGGCTGAAAATAATAAGCTCTAGGAAAGAGTCAGAAAGAGACTGACTAGTAAGAGCTAGCAAGAAATGACACAAAATAGTCTAATAAAATGGGGTTTTTACTTAGAAGCTATTTTAAATACACCATCTTCCCCCCCCACAAAAAAATGCACTGTTTAAACAACCTTTCCCAAGAGCTAGAGAGGAAAGCTATGGGGAAAGATGAAGGTTGGGAGGATGTTAGTGTGTGTACATGCTTTGAAACAGTCATTAGAGCTGGATGCATAATTTCTTTTTAATTTCGAAACATCAGAGCCCCATAATTCAGGCATTACTGGAGGGAGATCCCAGCTGGGTGAAGTTTTTGAAGTAATCAGTTTACACAATCTGAAACCGTTTTGGTAAGGACTAGCAAACTACACAGCCAATTTTCATTTTCCTTCTTCTTTCTTCTCTTCTCACCATCACATGAAACAGAAAGTGGAAAACCCCTCCTGTGCGGCAGTGATTAAACTTGTAAGGACAGACGTATAAGCTTGAGCAAGGTCTCATCTCTTCTGTGATGCAAATAAGCGCCTGTACATCAAAGTTCTTCTAATCCTTTAACAAAACCTTACATTTAGCTTTAGGACCAGCTGGATTTCGAGAAGCAGGGTTCTCTCTGTATTTTTATAGTCACACTATTATTGGAGTGATTTCTGCTCTTTGCTCCCCCAAGAGAGTCAACTGGTGACAAACTATAACCCAGTCATCCACTTTATTTTGGGTTGAGGTTTTTTGGGTGTTGTTTTTGTTTGTTTGATTTTTTGTTTTGGTTTGGTTTTGTGTTGTTTGGGTTTTTTGTATGGCTTTGTTTTGTTTTGTTTTTTAATTAAGAAGCAAGCAGGACAAGAACAACAAGCTACTGTAGGGTGGACAACATGGAGGTATGAGGGAGAGGACTCTGCTCTAGACATTGACTCACTGCCTATGGCCTGATCTTGTTCTCTTCTTTCTCCTTGACTACTAAACTACCTTTCTTCCTCGCATGATTTGCTTTACAGAGGAAGTTCTTCCTTTTTTCTTCCATCTACGTGCAGGGCTGGAGAGTTACAGAAGTCCAAAACAAGGTGGGTGTGGGGGTGATCTCAGTCTGTTGCCAAAGGCCATCCTGAAGGCCTGACAGCAACCACGAGGACCTGGTCATAGGGTCTCACTGAAACGCCCAGGGGACCAAACTGAAGAGTGGGACTGGAGAAGGCTAGGAAGTGTCTGAGCCACAAGGGTTTCCTCCATTTGAACAAAGGGAGGACAGTTTTTTCCATTCTCACTATGCCATTGCTTTTCCTGGTTTTGCTGTTGGAGGTAATACATCTAGATCAGAGGGGCAAGGTTTTCAGGCACGCTGCTTAAGTTGCTCTTCTTGGAAATGCTGCCTATCTGCAGCTGTATGACTCTTGGGATCTCTTCCAGAGCTATCTTTCCGAGTGTGGATGTGCGGTGGCAGCTTGGAGATTGTTCCCTGCAGTCGAGTGGGACACGTGTTCAGGAAGCGCCATCCCTATGACTTCCCAGAGGGAAATGCACTGACTTACATCAAGTAGGTGGTGGGTAGTTCCTGGCAGCAGCCAGGTCATCTGAATGTTGGACATGTCTAAATAAGCCTGAATTCTTTGTTGTCTTTCTGCCTGGTGACAGAGGAGAACAGCTTGTGGCTGAGCATCTCAAGGGAAGGATGAGTTGCTGTTTTCTGTGAACAAAACTTGCTCCCTTTTCTGTTGTTTGTATTAGTGCATTTGGTTCTTCCTCAGCCTGCAATGGAGGTGGGGGAGCAGTAGCTCAGAGAGAGAGCCTGGCCATTTGTAGATATTGCCCTATGACATGTCCCTGTGTATCAGCAGTCATCTCTGTTGTCTCTGAGGTGCTTTTGAGTCCAGAGATCTTACTGAGCCACATGTGCTCTGAGACAAGCCCTAAGGACAACTTCTACTGCAGGACAGGTAAGAAAAGAAAAAAGATGAGACAAAGTGCTTCAGAATGAGAGCAGCTGGGCACTGGTGTAGGGCCCTAGAGAGGCGGTGAAATCTGCATTCTTGGAGATTTCTTAAGTTGACCTGACAAGATCCTGAACAACCTGAATTTAGTCTGCTTTGGGCAGGAGGCTGGATCAAGTGATACCTAAAGGTGCTTTCCAAGCTGAATTATTCCGTAGTATTATGCTAATCTGAGGAAAAGGATACTGTAAAGCAGGGTGATGGTGACCTTCAGTCCAGGTGTCTCTGCAGAGGAAGTATGTGTGAAAAAATCATGGTAAACTATGACTTAAAATTTTAACTTCTGGAACGAAGCAGCCTTGCAAGGCTTTGTGGACTTCACACATTCAGCCTATATCCATCTGTACTGCCTGCTGGTTTTCCTGTGGGACTGTCCCGCACTCCCTCCTGACAGACAGGCCTTGGTTCTGCTCATCCAGTGCTTGCTAGCAGGGAGGACAGTTTCTCCAGCAGCACTCAGCAAAGCATCTCCTCATCCCCATGCAGGAACACTAAGCGCACAGCAGAGGTGTGGATGGATGAATACAAGCAGTACTACTATGAGGCTCGGCCATCTGCCATCGGGAAGTCATTTGGAAGGTAAGCTGCCCCCAAATCTTGGCTGGAGGGCTCTGGTAAGCCCCATTGCTAGCAAGAAATAGTGTTTGGATCTTCTCTGGGGCTAAGTGTGGAGAATAGAGATGCTCTGAATGGCTAGATTGCCAGGGAGGTTCCAGCTTGAGTGTCTGGCTAACAAGGTTTACTTCTAATTCACTTTATTTTCCCCCCACTGACCCTGAATAAATCATTTGTTAGCAGGAGGCCAAAGGGATCTGTAATGAAATTAAAAGGCCAGACATTTTAAGTAGATAGATAAGAATATTTTCTAACACAGCATGCAGCTGCCCTGAAAATGTGAGCTATGCAGTTACTGGAGCTTGATCCAAAGTTCCTGTGCAGATGCAGAATCCCAAGGCAAGCATGGCTAGCTGAAACATGGGGCAGGTTGCACTTGGCACACTCTTCTCTTTCCTGATGAGCATATGGGTGGTTTGTAGGGCAAGAGAGAACATGGCCCATGGTGGGACATCCCATTTAGGAGCACAATCTGGTTGTGACTTGTCTTCATCAGCCTCTGAATCCACTTCTGTATAGAATTGTGCTCCTTACAGCACCTTCATTATAGCTGTCTCCAGGTCATGTGGGATTTGCTGTTATGGGCTTAAGCATTCTTTGTGACATTCTTTGTATCAATCAGCGATTGACACCAAGACCTGGGATGAGGGGAGAGCTTGTCCTCTGTGTTAACAAACCCCTATGACTCCCAAATCAATGTAAAAAGTCCCAGAAGTGGTGTATATCTGTGGGTTCTATCTGTCAATGAATAAGTGACTATTTTATCAGTGTAAGGACTTGGCAAATGCGGTTGTATCTCAAATGTGTAGCTATGTGCACTGGGTAATGATGCATCTCCTACTTATTTGATGACAAGCAGGTTTGGTCTGACCTACACTCTTTTTTGTTGTACATTGTGCTTTATTATCATGATGCATTACATATTTTTGTACAAATAGCTTCACCTACCTAATTTATCTGTCCTTGAGCTGACTGCAGCAGCTGGACTAGGGCCAAAATACAAGTAACCCTGCTGCTTGTGAAGGAAATATTGCATATTGGACATGGATATATTGCTCGTGTGTTTTAGGGCCAAAACCTGAAGATATTGTTCACACGAACAGCAATAACAGCCCTGTGAACCTGCATTAAATCTAGATTTTAGAAATCAAATGCCTCTGACACCATCACTGTCAACTGTGCCTGAAGTGGACCCTCCTTCCCCACAATTTTTATGTGAATATAGGATCTAAGAACATTCTTCTGAGGTATGGGCAGTACGGTGGCCTCTCTGGGCGGAGGGTGACAAGGAGCACGGGTACAGTTGAAAGTCCTTCCCAACACACAAATGTAGTGTTATAGTTTGAAGAGCAGAGTCCCTAGTGTCACTGCTCAGTAGGACGGCCTGTGGGAAGTCCTGTTTGTCAGCCAACTAGAGCCAAGCAAATCAGCAGTGGGAGGGCTGCTGCAGCAGACAGTTACTGACGTGTTGAGTTAATTTCCATTTATACTCCTCCTTTTTCCTAGAACTGCTTAGGAGCAAATAATGATATTCGTTAGGTCTGAAACCCAACCTGAGCCTAGAGCTGCTGCCATGACCTAGAGATGTGCTCTAGCATACACAGGCAAACCGTTGGTCTATAACTGAGCACAAACACTTTCTAGGCCTTTTCAGGAGCTGATTGCTGTGCAAGTTTCATGGTATACCTACCACTCAGAGGCAGAAAAGCTTTCCTGGTCCTACAGTAGTTTTGTAGGACCTGGGGCCTACCATCATTCTGAGCCAATGGAAGTGCAAGAATTGTTCTCTGAAGGTGTTTGTCTTCCATTTCTATTTCCTGCCATTTGCCTCTCTCCTCCTTTTCACCTCAGGTCACTGCTAGTGCTCTGAACCCAGCAACAACAACGTGGGAGGATGAGTAATGGGAAAAAGTTGTGTAGTCTCCCTCAAACCTCCTGGCCAATCTTCATTGTTCCCCTCCCTCGTGTTCACTACCTTATCCTCAACAACCTGCCTGTGTTTCCAGTGTTGCAGACCGAGTGGAGCAGCGTCGCAAACTGAACTGTAAATCCTTCCAGTGGTATCTGGAGAACGTCTACCCAGAGCTCAAGTGAGTCGGTTCTCTGCTTGTAGAAATCTCTGAAGGAACTGGGAGGTGGGTCACAATGAGAAGACGAGCCTTGGTGGCAGCGGGCAAAAGAGAGACTTATGCTTGGAAAAGGTTTTCATCTGTTATTCCTTTTGGTGAGAAACCTGTGATTTTATGGCTTGTATCATCTCAACAACTCTGCAAAAGGTTTGTTGATCCTACCGCTGGGAGCCCTCTGCTCTGCCCCACACAGCTGTCCCCCAAAGATGTGCAACAGTGATGTTTTCAGAGGTGTGGGGTATAGACAAGTACCAGAGCACTACATCCCTCACAGATAAGGCTTGGTCTCTGCCTTTTGAGTGCTCTGCTTGGAGGTAATTGAGCCAAGTAGAGTCAGACAGCCTCGGTGCAGAGATGTGGGTGGTTCAGAGAACACTGTGGTGAATGCCAGAACCAGCTGGGCTTCCCCTGCCCCAGGTCAGGACGCAGTAGTGTCGTGTCATTGCTCCGCTGGGAGGTAGCCTGGGTAGAGCTGTGTTGTTAGTTAACACACCCTGGCAATGCATCTTTACATCTCAGTCTGTAGCTAACATGGGTTGAGGCTAAAACATTCAGCTGTAGTCTGGCCTAGACAGATCTTTCCTGTATTGCTACCAATGAGATAGTGAATATGTGCTAGCACTGGGGGGGAGGGGGAAAGACTCTGGAAGGAGGCAAAAGCAGGATAAAGCAGTGTGGATATGGCTTTTTACTGGCAATGGCCTCTGTCAGAAGAGACATCACACTAAATTGCTTGGGGTATACCTAAAGATTCTGTTATGCTTTCTAACACAAAAGGGTACCAGTCCTCTGACCAAGCTGTCCCTTGACTTTTGCCTCCTCCAGACATTTCCAGGGGACAGTTTGATATAGTTCATTTTCTGTCAAGTAAAGGGCACTGTGTTTCAGTCAGGGGCAAGTCACGCCCTTCTAAATGTGAAAGTGCTTTGGGCATTTCTGTTTATGAAGTGTCATGCAACTGTCATTTTACTTCAAGGATTCCTGAAAAGGAGTTGATTCCAGTAATAATTAAACAAGGAGGAAATTGCCTGGAGTCTTGGGCACAGGATACCACAGGAAATATGTTGGCTGGCATGAGAAACTGCAAAGGGACAGTGAACAATCCACCTGTCTCTCAGGTAAGGCAGGCTTCAGTTTGGTGTTTTGCTGCTGCTTCTGATCTTTTTATTACCTGGGAATGAAAGGGCATCTCTGGCCTTGGTGGGTTCATGCAGAGGTGAATGAAGGAAGAATTTGAACCTGTTAGTTCAATAGTATGAACCTGTTATTTTAATAGTAAGCAGAAAAAGAAATTGTGCACAACTCTGAGCTCTTCTGGCTCAACAGGCCCAGCAGTCAGGCTTAGAATAGGAAGGTTTTCATCACTCAAAGGCAAAAGGTAGCTCTTGAATACTCAGGGGCATCACTAGTCTGTTCAGTAGGCATGCAACCAGGGTTGGAGTCATGTAGCTGTTCCAACTCAGAATGTTGCTTGGGTGTGCACTGCTTCATCATACAACCCATGAGAAATGATCCTGGGGTATGGCTAGTACCCTGGCACACGGGTAAGAGATTTTCCCAGGATCAGAAACCTTTCTTGGACTATCAGTTCAGCTGTAGCTGCAGATGGCTGGAATTGTGCTGTTTTACAGATGTGTTTCAGTATAAAGCTCAAAAAGAGTTTGAATAGCCAAGACCCCAGATGCAGTAATTTGGTGCAGCTCCCCTATCTGCAATGGAGCTGTGCTGGTTTATATCAGCTGAAGATCAGCACTCAGCCTCTTTTGCTGACTGAAAGCAGCAGGGAAGCAGCTTGAGAAAGTTAAAGGTCACAGTAGGATATCTCATGCCAGAAAATACATATTCACATCTGTTAGCTGTTGGAAACTAGTTTGCAGCCAAATTCAATATGCCATTCAGTCTGACTCGTTCTGTGCCATTACTGTTTGAAACCTCTGAAACTTATTGCATTTTTTATTTCTTCCTTGGGGAAAGTATAATATTATTAGTTGATTGGGTTGGATATCCATCTAGTGAAAGAAGGGAAAAATGAAGTGGTTTGTGCTTAGTGTGTGCTGGTGATACATATTAGCCCATGGATATGCTTGCATGTGTTTGCTTTGCTTGATAATCTGCAGGTCCCAGATACCTGTTACAGAGCATGTCTGCTATGTGAAATATGCAAAAGCAGTTGCACATCATGTAAATCTGGCTCAGAGTCCTCCCTGCTTTATAGGCAGGGAGTTGCATAGGGTCCAAGGTTAATCAGACAGCTCAGGTGGTCATGGGACGCAGCTGCAGGCTTTGAAACAGTCATGATGCACCAAGCCTGAGCATAAACTTCTGATCAGGTGAAGACTGCTGCCAGGAGGCCTTTGGTAAAAGCTGAACAAAGGATACAGGTTTTGAAATGCCTGATAGATCATGCTCTTCCTTCCCCATCTGATCACCATTATGATCCTAATAGAACCTTTCTTTTTCTTATGCCAAAGGAGTGGGTATTCAGTGACCCTTTAATTAGACAGCAGGACAAGTGTCTTTCCATTACCTCCTTCTCTACTGGCTCTCAAATCACATTGGAAGCCTGCAATCAAAAAGATGGCAGACAGGTACGTAACTGCACCATTTATTAATCCCTTCACCAGTGTTTCTATATCAGTGCAGCCTGCAGGGGCAAACCTAGTACTATCAAAGTATATAAAAGTCCCTTCTAACTTCTGCATCTCCCTCTTTGGTGTGTTTCATAAGCTCAGATGTATGAGATTGCCTGTGACCAAACTGGGGAGCACAGATCATATTAGTGTGTGGATATCTGCTCTACCTGGGCCCTCAGCAGCATGGGTAGCTCTAGCTCAGTTGCACCCCAGCCTCACTGTTGGATACATCTATGTTCAGCCAGACTGATGTATGGATGGACCACAGCATCAGAGATGGGTAGATAAGAAGCAAATGCTTTGAAATACCCAAGGGAAGGGTGATGTGTGCTATCATCTGTTTACTTATTTAGAAGTGAGAGAAATGTGTTCTTTGTGCTGTTTTTGGGCATGTGAACAGGCATTTAAAACTGAATGTGTGTAACTCACTTGAGAAATACTGACTGACAGAGCACCATATATTCCACCCTAACTGCTCCCTGAGGGAAAATACACAGCAGCAGTCATTCCAACAAAATGCAGTTCTGTGACTCTTAGGCTGTTTCCCAGATGTCCATCCCTGGTCTGTCAGGACACATCAGTGATTTTGCCTTACAGCACCAGGTAGGGGATGGCCTCCCTCACAGAGATGTGATGTCCTTTTTTGTCAAAATTGGGCAAAACACAACAGGTGACAACGCAGCACTAGCAGACATTAGACTGGGCTTGTTTCATCCCTAGTTTCTGTGCTTCCCTCTGCATCAAGAGAGAGCACTTTTTCTGTCACCTGAGGCTACGCTGACTCTGTGTTTTCTGATACATCTATTGTGTTGATAACCCAAAGGTAGGAGACTGTTGCCAGTCCTCAGCAGCATCCTCTTTTGTCAATACTTCTTAATGCTACAGGAATCTCTGAATTCAGTTCTTTCTGAAAGAAAGCACTGAAATCCACTCTTGCCCATTTATGGAAAGCCTGTGTAGACATTCCTCTGGAGAGCTGGTTAATGCAGAAATGTCTTGAAGAGTTGTCACCATAAGCACGCTGGGAAAACTCTTGAGTTTGGATTAGCCTTGCAAGGATATCCCAAGTGGGCTGCGCTTGCCTGCTCTCTTTTCTTGTTGGCAATCATTCACCCCCTTGCTGTGTAATTAGGTCACTTAGCCTCCCCTTCGGTGCTTTGCAGCATTTTCCTCCCTGGCAGCAGAGAGGACTTTAGCAGCTGCCAGAATCAGCCGTCTTTCCCCACATCCCCTCTCATGGAAGGACAAGAGTCCCCTGAAGGGGGGTGGAGTGCAAGCACTATTAGCCAGAAGAGAGATTAATCCACACTTACACAAGCAGGCTCGTTCTCCTGCTGGAATAGGATTTATTGAGCCTTGATGTGTTGATTATATACAGGCTCATTATAAAGACATGCACACACGCTTAAGGATGTGAGCTGTTGTTTTCCATTACCTTATGTGAACAAACTGCACTTAAATCAAGGACTTGACCTAGCAGATGATTTAGCCAACTGACTGTAAGCAAAGATTTTGTTTAAGCATTTCCAATAATTACAGAGTGATTTTAATCACAGCTGCCATTCCAAACTGCCTTGTGGCTGAAGGGATGAGGTGAAAGAAGTGCATTTGAATTTTTCATCTAATTTAGGTTGAAACGCTCTGAAATGTTGGATTTTTTTCTGGAAGTCCCAAACTGCCATTTCATATTTCTACTTATAAAGGCTCTTCTACTTGGAATGCTTAAGTTTGTCGTGATGTTAGGGAATGCTGTTATGGTCCCTCCCTTCTGTAAACACAACAGTAATTGTTGTTAATACTGAAATTGGATTTTAATCAGCTTAAAGTTTGTCATCTTTGCAAACTATCCTATTCTCTCTCCTCCTGATATCCAAGAGGCTGTCTTTCAAGGAGACATCCACTGCTGTAGACACTTGATAGTGTAAAATGAAAGAGAGAAGCTGGAGGGAGTAAATTCCTCAGTTACCCTGCAACTTGCCTGTCTCACTGTAGGTACTCACAGCCCAAAGTATAAGTGCATAGTTTTCAAACTATGCATGAGTGTAGCCACTCCTCAGTGCAAGTGGGCTTCTCAAAGTCAGAGGAGCTGAGTGGAGGAAGGGGAGTTGAGCTACTTCAGGGAGGTGAAGGTGACAAGCAAGAGTTTTGAGTAGGTAATCTGAGTGGAAGGGAAGCCTGGCACTGTGCATCACACATACAGTATCCTAAGAGGAGATGGTGACATGATGAAAGCCCAGCTTTGAGCATCTCTGGGGTCACTGTCATCAGAGGTCTGTGGTGGGAGACATTTGGACTTTTTTGGATCTAGATTTCACATCTATGTCTGAGTGATGTAAAAGCAAGATTTCTGACAAAAGATGGGGCACATGATGGCTTTGTTCTTCGGTGTCACCAGAGTAGGTGGGTTAGATCTTCATGACAGGACCATACAGCTCCTAAAGTTGCTTTCTGCTTTCAAACATACCAGATCTGTGCACATGCTACAAAGCTGTTTTGTATTAAGCACGTCCACAGGGCAGATAATTTTGTTGTTATTTTTGAGTACCAACTACAGTCCATATATGTAATAGCCTAGCGGAGGCTTTGAAGTATTATGAGCTTTATCTGGAGTATTGCCTCAAAATAAGTCTAAAATTTTGCAAACAGGAAGGTACAATACAACAGTCAAAATTTAGATGGCTTTTGGTTCTGTCAGACTATTCTGCCTTGGATTGAAAGGAACCAGAAGCAAAACTTATTTGGCACCATGATCCCCTTGATCATTCAACAGCAACAGCTGGCACTGTTAGCAGAAGACCAGCCAAGAGCTATTCTACATAATCAGAACTAGATTTCAAAACAGATGGATGTTATCCATAATGTTATTGGGAGAATAGCATTTTTTAGTTGAATGCACAATAAATTATTGCCTTTAGCTTTGGTTTTGGCTCTGACTGATGGTGGGAGTGGTGTTTTAATTTTTATTATAATGAGGACAAATAGCAGGCAAAGTGAGAGTCAGACACTTAAACAAGGGAATGGAAATGAGAAACATTGGCACAGTATTTCCCAACAGAATAAGAAACATGCTGAGAAATCCTATTAAACAGCCATACTTCATTAAAATGTGCTGAAGGAAGGAATGTGACCCCAGCCTGAAAATGAAGACATCAAGTTTTCTTGTGAGACAAACAGTATTTGAACTCCTGTGTGCGTTTGGATGTGACTGGGGAATTTTTCCCACCCTGCTTCTCAGTGTATCCTATTACCCAAAGTGCAGAGAAACGCAGCTTTATATAGACTACCAGAAAAGAGAAGTGAAAATGTGGCTGTTCTGGAATCACCTGACTCAGTGTCTTCATGGTAGTAAGTAGGTAAACCAATACTGGCAGTACGCCATAGCTTGAAAGCAATTTTCAGGAGACAAGTTTTCCTCAATTGTGATTCTTAGTTTTACAAAGTGAAGTGCTCAAAGGGAGACAGTGCTTGCTGGATGCTGGTGTAAGCTTTTCCATTCTCTGTCTGCTCCTCTATTTCAATTTTAGTGTTTGTCATCTTCAGCACCAGATTCAGGCTGCCAATGGCTCTGCAAGTACATTCAATTCCAAATTGCAGCATCCTTGGCTATTCCAGTTATCAGCTCTCCTTACATTTCTGTGTGAAGCTTCTCAGTCCTAATCAACAAAATCTGCTCTTTTCAGCTGTGTTTCGTGAGCTTCACCAATTCCACCACATTTTCAGGGTTACAAGGCTATTGTTGGAATCTGGAGAGAAAATTTGGACTGACTGGATTGCTGGGGGTTAAAATAAAACTTTTGATTGCCCTGAAAAATTACACAAGTGTAAACACCTTCAGCTCTTGTATTTTGGGTGGAAGGGGACTGGCTATTTCTGACTTTTCTCTTGGTAATTGCACATGGAATGCTTCTATCCAGCCAGCTCAAAATACTTTACAATGGTACATAAAAAGATGGAGAGAGAGCTTTACAGAAAAGAGGAGAAATTTTTGGTTGACAATGGGGAAGAGAATCAAGACACAATATTTCAAAGAAAATATGGTTGGATTTTTTTCCCTATCTCTACTCCAGGTCTGCTGTGACCAGTTAACTGTGTTATCCCTGTCTGCACAAGAAAGGGAAAACAAGGAGGATTTTCAAGCCAAAGTTTTTCAGACTGTGCAGTGCTTATATCTTCCAAAAGCTCTCCTTCCAAGTGCAGGCCAGTCATAATATCTGGGTGTAGGAGAGGAGAGGAGAGGACTGCCTGACATGTTTGGTTGTGTATGCAGGAAATGTCTTCTCTGTTTGTTTTGTTTTTCCTAAAGATGGGCATCATCACTGTCACTCAAAAATTAGCTGTCCAGGCTCTTAGACTAGTTTAGTCTAAGTTGCCCAGCTCTGATGTGGCTGACAATGGGAGATGAGCATTCAATCTCCAGTTTCCACACATTCCTACTGCCCACCATCTTCAAGGGTCTGAGATATGATATGTCCCTGCAGGGCTAGGTGTTGGGCTGTCCTTGGTAATCCTGTGGTCTGTGAGTCAGGCAGGGGGGTCTAGTGAAAGGTTTAGGTGAAGTCAGGGAAGTTGATCTGTTATCTCACAGAGGGCAACAAAGCACAGTTTCTGACCAGAAAGGGAATCCAGCATTCTGAAAATACCACTTTCATGTGAGATGAGGAACTCTACTTTGCCTTTTACTGTCAGTATGCTTTATAATAGCCCCATATAGTGCACCTTCCTGCAGCCCAGATGAGCCTTCTATTCATCTTTCTGTCACCTTCTCAATGTTCCTCCTCCCTCTTTCCCATCTTTGACCAACCTTCTTTCGAACATAGGGATATGAGATGACTTGAAATGCTGGGCTTTCCAGTGGTCTGATTTACTGAGAAGTGGATTGATTTGGTATACTTTGTTAGCAGCAGCAAATGTGCTCTGGTGAGTGTTTGCAGGTGTCCTGCTGTGTCTCTTGCTGTTGACTCTCCCTACAAACATCACAGAGGGTACCTGCTTAGCATGAAAAGATGATATGGCAGTAGGTCTCTGATCTGATTCCTCTGATCTGGAGGAATAACATGAGCAAGCCTCCCAGTGGTACTGATTTTCTCCTGAAGAGCCACGGGGAAGAAAACCAGTGTCTCTTAGTAATTGCCTTTGCCCTCTATATCAGATCTTGTAACAGCATACATCTTTGCAGCAAGGTCTTCTGGTGAGCTATAGGGTGTGTGGGACAGATGGTTGGCAGGCATTTTCTAGGACATGCACAGGGGAAGGTGAAGGAGAAGGCTGGCAATTCATAAGTACAGAGAGGCAGGGGGAGAGTGGAAGGCAAGGAAGAGTTTTCCTTTCACAGCAGGAGACGATCAAGAGGCTCTTCATGGAGATATCTATGATCCTGGGAAGCAGTGGTGAAGGAGGTCATTGTGCAGAGATCGTGCCAGCTAGGCAGAGTGCACAGCTTTCCAGAGGAGAAGACCTCCTGCTTCCACTCCATCCTTACAGCTTCTGCTTTATGGTATTAACTCTTCCTCAGCTCTTTGGGGGGTGATATCTGCCAGATGAGAGCCAGATGGCTCTGGGATCTGTGTAGGCAGGGTGTTGCAGCAGCTGGTGAGGGCATTGCAGTGCACAGATTGCATTGTATCTTCCTTTCAATCCTCTCTACATTCCTTTGCTCCTTTGCCTATTAAACCCAGCTTCTTCTTGCTGCACAAACAGCTCTCCTTTAGTGGTATCCTGTCAGATAGGGCTAGCAGTGCTGGCAAAGTGATCCTGCTGCTGATACTTAGTCTTGAAAGAATATGTGATACAGGAAAAACAGATTACTCTGGGCTTTGCAGCTGCGCTTGACCTCTAAGAAACATGACCAGCACACAGATTTGTAGAAGAGCTGTCAGCAATAGCTGAACATAACTGGATATCTTAAACCACGCAGCATGTGGCAATCCATTTGCTATGTTACCCAAGAATTAAAATGTTTGTAGGTTTTGACATCGCCTGGATATTGCAGGACTTTTTTCCCTCTTTGTATATAATCTCTGCAACAGCCTTGAGGTACATCAGTGTTGTCAAGCTCTTTCGTAATCAGTTCCGTGGGTTAGCCAAAACATCTTCATAATATTCCTAAGCTGTTTACTGACTGAGGGCCCAGACCCTGATCCTAGCTGAGTCATCTGTGTGGCTAAAAAGGCTGATGGGAAAATCTCTGGATCCTGGAACACTCAATCCAATGACCTGCTGATCTCTGCCCCACTGGAGGGAAATGGCTCAGCCTCACCTGGGAGATCCCAAGTCTACAGATTCATTTCTGCTTTTTGCTCTTCACTGTCAGCCACAGTGGTCCAAGTTCTTTCCAGCAGGGATGTGGAAGCTACAGCCCTTTTCCAGCAGAATTTGCAATTCAAAGTTCGGACATATGTTTTGTCCTAGAAAGCAGCATGACCAAAGTGGACCTTCAGGAAAGGGTTGCATGTGGAACCAGGTGGATATGCTCTGAGGGGAGCAGACCCAGAGGACAGCACTGCAGAAAGCAGAGCACTGTGTTCAGAAAAGCTGTCAAACAGACACTTATAAACTGAAATGTTGGCAGGGCAGATAAGATTATGAAGAAGAGCCAGCTAAAAAGAGTACAGAGCTATGAAGAGCTTTCAGTGTAGAGCTGATAAAAATCTTGACTTGAGAGATGAGGTGACATGGAGGAGAGATAGATACAATTTAGTCAAGCAGCAAGAAGTGTGATTTTTGCTTTCTGCGGATAGAATGCTTTTCATGTTGGATGAGCTTTCAGTGCTTTGCTTTCTATGGATTGGAAAGAAATCATAGAAGGATTTTAGGTTTTGACAGGTATCTGAGTGCCTAGAGATGCAGGACAAAGAATGGCAGGGAAACTATGGATCTTAGATGCTCTTGAAAATGCCTCTACTTGCTGATTTTTGTGTTGTTTGCCTTCCAGATGCTTCTGAATATCTAGCCCTATAATTCATCTAAACTCAAACTGCAGGCGTGGTTAATACAGGAAACCACTGCTTCAGAGATGCCGCCTATGCCCAGATTTTCAGTCTCCCCAGTTGCTGGGATCTACTTGAGGTTTATGCTCAACCTTTCTCCTGCTGCTTGGAGGTACGGTTCTGTGGTGAAATTGAAGTAACAGCATGTCTCTTCTCTGTCTTCTTGCAGAAGTGGAAGATGAAAGGCAGTTTCATTCAACACTTTGTCAGTGGTCTCTGCCTGGAAAACCAGACTGGGAGAGTGGTGACCAACCCGTGCCAAGCAGGTGTACCTGGCCAACAGTGGGAGCTGCTGCAAGCGACATGATGGTAGCACAGAGATCTCCTTTTTTCTTTGTGCATGAGACTTTGGGAACAGAGCACGATCAGGAAGGGAGGAATGGCTTTGTATGTCTGACCCTAAATGTTTTCATTGTGCCCATCAGCAAGCCACCATTTCAGCCGAGTACTTGTTGTTTCTGAGCTTTTCAGAGAAGCTGGGAGTGAGAGGGATGAGGAGAGTTGTTGAAATCTTCCCGTCTGTTGTCTTAAGTTCTCCTTTGTAGCTGATGTCCATGACAGCTGCACCCAGAAAGGGGGGAGGACCCAGCCAAACACTCAGAGTGACCAGAACTGCCTTGCAGCTCTCCCCATCCGTTCCTTCCTCTGCATGCACAGTCCATGACCTTCAGTCCAACAGATTAGACGATGCTTGTACAAACATTGGTACCTCTTTGGCTTCCCTGGCTTTTTGCTCTAACATTGTGCATCATCTGTGTATGTGTGTCTCTCCGTGAGGACTGGCCAGAACAGCCATGGTGATAAGTGGAGGGCTGGAGAGGAACTAGCACACCCTGGGGTCGTATTTGTAACCTCTTTGTGGGGAGCCTGTTCCTTCTTCTGCCTGTAGTAGGTGCTCGACAGCCAAATGAGCTGAGGTTGGCATAATGCTGATGAGAGCTGGAAAAGGGACCTGTTTTAGCAGTGTAATAACCAAGGATTGTTTTGGGGACTATTCCCTGTTGAATTCTTGCTTCCATTCTTTTACGGGTGGAAGGCCAGCCCTGCCTCCCTGAGTTATCCAAACCTGCAGGCAGCCCTCTGGACCTGCGTTCTGGGTACCACATTCCTGCTGAGCTGGTCAGAGACGGGTGCTGACACTGTGGGATGCCAGGGAGGCTGGGATGTTCCCTGGCTGCTTCTCCTGATACTAACGGACACTGCCTGCTGCACCCCACGCTGAAGGTGTTGCACAGAGAAATGTGTGCAGCACTCACTGACAGTGCCATTGCGCTTGGCTCAGGCCTATGGCGGGAGCCCACCCAGTTCCCCACTGCATGAGGCAGAAGGGACAGCCCCTAGGTCATTGCAGGCATCCTGCTGTTGTCTGGGCAGGAGCACAGCCTCCTCGCTGGCTCTCCAGCTCTGCATGGAACAGAGCCCAGCATGACAAGCCACCCAATCCCTCTCTTTTTCCCACTCTCTCTGAGAAAGAGGAGGTGAAAAGGCCTGGGGCTGCTCGACTTGAGACACCCAGCTCTCGTTCCAGTGGGAACCACAGGCAGGTTAGTTGGTGAAGCTGAAAATGCTCCGTGCACAGATGCTTCCACAGCACAGGCCTGCCCAAGAGATCTCTCCTTTGTGTTCTGGAAATACCAAAGACAACCGATGTCTCTAGCTAGCATCCCAGTCCTGATCCCAGTTATCAGTCAGCTGAAGCTGAGTGTGGATTTTCAGACCTGCCAGGGGAAGCTTACCTATTCCAATAAAAGAATCCTCACAACTTCACCTTTTCCTACAAGATCTGTTAAATTTTCCTCTTGGAGCTAGGTTTTGTAAACCAATCCTCCTCTCCAAGAACCTGGCAGGGGAACCAGATAGCCGAGTGACCTTTAGTAGGCAATTGCTTGCCTGGATCCTTTCTGATCTGGTGTAGAAGAAACAGGATATTCATTTGGATTCTGAACAGCTGGCTGCTTTTGATCATGTTTGTATCCCTTTATAATTCTTTCTCCTGGAGCTTGGCATTAGCCCCAGCAGTTGACAAGAGAACAGATACTGTTCTTCGTATGTTGTATGTGCTCAGAAGTGCTTGCGTGAGAACTGGACAATTCGTTTTCTGTTCTCAGTTCTTTTATTTAAAAAATTAAATGAGTCATGTGGCCAGAACTTTCTTCCTGTTTCCCCCTTCACGTTGACATCAGCTCACCATCTCGACACCGATTAACCAGATGAATGAGCTGCCTGCACTGTGAAAGCTCAGGAGCCAGTTCCCTTTGGTCCCAAGCTTACTGCATTGTGCAGCTGCATTTCTGTGTGGGAATGGGGGCACCGACTCTGCAGAGATTTCTCTTTCCCTGTGTAGATGTGCTTTGGGCCTGAACCACTAGGGCCAGGAAAGAGCAGAGAAGAAAAGGAAATAATCTATGAATAGAAAAAGGGCAGAACAGACAAGACCCATCAGTGGGGAGAGATGCCATCCTACTAGAAATTGCTCTTTTAAGCAAGAGTATGAAGGAGATGCTTCTTCCAAAACAGCATCATTAAGCATTAGGAGACAGAGATAATGAAGTTCTCACATACCTGGCTTGAAAAAAGTTAATGCAAATACAGATGAAAGGCCATTGAGCAGGTACTGTACATAAGTTCTTTATACAACTAAGTGTTAAAGGATTATGTATTTTCATCAAAATGCATCCTAAGTGGACCATCTGAGCTTGCCCCATTTCACCCTCCAGCAGCTCAAGGGTTGCAGCTAACAGCATGTTCACTCCTCCACCAGGTACTGCTTCCTTCCTCCTTGCTCCCACTCTGTGTGTGCAGCTTTTTTGCAGTTCCTTCTTCATAACCATACTGGGACCAGGACCCAGCTCCTCTACAAACAATTATCCTGACGCTGCAGACCACAGAGGCTCTACTTACATACAGTTTCCAAGCTCTGGGCCAGCTCCTGTTCAAAGGGCTCTTGTCAGCACACTGGCTACTGCCCTTGACTTTGTGCTTGGCTCCAATGTTGGAGGCTACTGATGGCTCCTGGAGCAGAGGTACCCAGACTAGCTGTGTTGATCTGTGCCTCTCTTCCTACTCCTCACCACCTGGCAGAGTGTGAACTGGCATTATCTGGGGCTGTGAGCTGGGGCAGCTAAAGATTGGACGCTGTCCTTCTTCAGGTGTCCTGGCCTCTGGATGAAAAGGGAAAGGTGGACATATGCTAGGTGTCAGTAACTTGTATTGCTCCCGGAATTAGGGGCTACCAGAGCCCTAACTCTTCCTGGTTTTGAATATGTTCTCCTGACGTCACCTCTACATGGTTTACTTGTCTGTTATCTAAAGCACTGCTCACAGGGCATTCCTGTAGGCTCAATGCAGACCCCTGACCTTGCCCCACATCATCTGGTAGCCATTGGTTTCCAGTGGCTTTTAGCAATTGCTAAAAAGCTGGTGGATTACAAAAGGCTGCTTTCAAATGTGGGCAAGCTAAACTTCTCTTCAGAATATACAAAGTCTTGTCCAAAATCAATATTGGTATTTTCCATTCCCCTTGCTCTGAAGGAAAAGAGGAACGAAGTTATCTGTGTTTTTTTCCCCAAGGTCCATGCAGTGTCATGTTTTAGAAAAGGATTCTGTTGGGTTTTTTGAAAGCAAAATGACTGAGCCCTCAGATTTGGCCCAGTGATTTGTTTCTTTAAGTCAGAACAAACAGCTGCTTACTCTTGTTTTCCTGTTTACTTTAAACAGCCCCCCAGACTGTCAAGACAGAACATTTGCATTGTTAACACCTCTCAAGAAAGCTGTTGTTGTATCAGATTATCCAATGTAATTTCATGTGCTGTGAATCAATGCGGGTTTATTTAAGAGGAGCTGAAACTGCTGTTGTACAGAAATCAATTCCAAAGGGTTTATTTTCCCCGCTCAGTTGTAAGTTACACTTTGCCAGATGTAATTTATGTGGAGCCCAGATTTGTTTTCCCTTTTCTTGAAGAAAGCATGTACCAGAATCTGTTTAATGCCTGGAATAAAATCCACTTTGAAACAAGTGTTTCAGCCTGTTCCTATCCCCCCTTACTTCCCATCAGAAATAAACCCTCCACCCTTTCTTGCCCGGTCCCTGCCTCTGTCTCTCACTTGGTTTGTGTCCCCAGACACGCATGCCACAGTTCTTTGCATGGGTTTCTGGGTGGCTTCTAGAGTGATACTGCAGGAGCTGGCAGAGCTATTTCTAGGATACAGGGGTATATCAGGTGAAACCAGTGAGAAAGTTCTCTTCCGCTGGCTAGGCAGGCAAGTATCCTTTCTAGTAAAAGCTAAGAGCAGTTAATGGACTGGCTTTTACATGCTGAAAGAAATAGCTGGAGGTGGGGGGAATTAATTCTTCCTGTTACTCCCTCCTTAATCTTTTCCTTAGGCTATAGGAAAAGATTAGTAAGGCTGCCTATTCCTTACTAAGCCTCCCAAAGGTCTGTCTTCTGCCTCTAGCTTGAGGGCAGGGAAGCATCACCACCCACAGATGCCTCCTAGCACAGGCATTGCTAAGCTTTGAATACTGTGACTCCCCGTATAGGCTGGTAAACCTTCCTAATCTCACTTTATTAATAAAAAAAGCCCAGCCAGCAATGTCAGTATGGAGGCTTTGAGCTTAGAATCAGGGCTTAACTGCCTTAGTTCACCCCAGAGGCTTTTTCAAACAGGGATCAGCTGGATCTGCCTCTACAGTTGTGTTAGAGCCTCTGTCTAGGGAAACGAGGCTGAAGGTGCGCTGGAAGTTATGGGGTGTGGAGGGAGCCAGTGCTTCCCATGCTGCCTGGCAATGTATCTGACGTTGGAGTGCTGTGGGAACTTGATAAAAAAGAAGAGAGATGGGTCTTTCTGTCTTACTGCTGCTTCTGTAGCAGGACATCAGCTGGGCTGTGTCTCTGGAGTCCTGCCATGCACGCCTTGAGTGATGACCACCAAAGTGCCACAGGAACCAGGAGGTTTCTCAGGCTGTAACGATGGCTGCAAAGACTTTAACTAGTTCTGTCTAGGAAAATAAAATACTGCTCTTGGTAGGAGGACCCAGGAGAGACTTTGTCAACTGCTCT
>JANHGB010019952.1:58417-79329 GCA_026283785.1 Coracopsis vasa
GGGGGGGGGGGGGGGGGTTGAAGGAGAAGTGAGTGAGGGATGGGTTACCCTCTAAGGAGGATAGGGTCAGGCATGCAGTGATCTGGCACATGAATGAGGTAGGAGAGTTTGGAGTAGAAATAGTTGCATCAAAATGGACTAGAGCCAAGTGTGGGGGGAATTATAGGGGAATAATTTCTTTGCAGTAGGTTAAAGCCATAGAAGCACTACATACACAGCAGTCAGTTGGGTCAAATTCAGTAAATGCTTTCTCTCAAAAGGCAAATGGAGTGTTGTTTGGGTTTGTTATGTTTGGTTGTTGTGTTTGGATTTATTGTTTGTTTGGGTGTTGGGTTTTTGGTTGTTTTTTTTTTTTAGTTGTTGTTGTTTTTATCTGGTTTGTTTTGCTGTTGGGTTTTTATTTAATACTCAAATAGTTCATTTCAGCACTCACAAAGCAGGGTATTTTCCAAGAAACAGAGATGTTCTCCAGACTACGCACAGTAATAAAGTTAAGTGCTAGGAGATACAAGATCTCCTTTTTCTGCAGTCTGTTAAAAGGAACACTTATGCAAGTGTCTCCATTCTCAAAACCCTCTGCAGTTGGGCTGCAGGGTGTGTGGAGGTTGGTATCACCAATCCCTCTGATGTGACCTCGTCAGCATTTTAAAAGTACATGCTAACTGCAGAAGCATCTGGAAACCTGACTGCTGCTCCTCCCTCGGGCAAGCATCCTAACATATGTCTTACATCCTTTTTCTTTCAGTCTTATACTGCTTGGCCAACACAGCTGAACAGCTCCTGTATCCTTCCCTCTTATGGGTCCTGAGATTAATTTCTTTGTTGTGACTTGTGAGCATTTTCAGCAGAAGCAAAGAAGCCCTGGAGAGCTGCAAATGTTGAAATCAGATGTTTGGATATACCTAAACCAAATCTTGGTTCCAGTGTTTATTTTGCTGCTATGATAGCAAAAACTCAGCAGTGTGCTGCCCTGTGAAAATAATTGGGGTGTTTGCAGCATGCTGAGCTTCTGGCTCTGCTTCTCCATACCCATTTGTGGGCAGGAAGTATTGCCCCTCCACCACTCGGGTGCAAGGTAGCGGGGTTGTCATTCACAGTTCTAGGGCTTTCTTTCTGTAAGGTGTTTTGCAAGCACCTGTGATACAGTCCAGAGCTCTGTGAGAAACGCTTCTGTGCTGCACTGGGTTCCAAAGGTGCTGCTGGGCAATGGGAGCTGAACAACCTTTTGCTTTTTTGACTGTTCTGCACCTGTTTGAGAAACACTGCTTAAATCTCATCAGTGACTGACCAGTCATTAAAACCAGGCGAAAACAAGGTAGTATTTCTGCGCTGGAAATGACACTGGGTAAGTGTTCAGACCTGCCTATTTCTGAGTCAGGGACAGCCCATCCAAATGGAGAAATGGAGATAGCATTTTCTGCTTGACATTGTCGATGAAACTTGTGCTCTACAAGTGTGAGTCATTAAAATAAGGCCAGCTTCATCTGTACTGCATGGTGCAGTAAGAAGAATGAGAACAAACATAACAAAATAATCTACTTGGGACAAAATTGTGTTTTAATGAGATTTTGGTAGAAACCAGCTTCTCTGGCTTTGATTTCCATGGAAACTAGTACAGCAATGCTCTTTACCACTGCCTGCAGTGGGGCTGCGCTTAGCAGTAGTAACAGTAGTGTGCGCTGGGTGATGAGCTGGCCAGTGCCTGTGGGATGCTCAAATTCATGAGCATGAACTGAACTAAGTGGGGTCACTGACCCAAAAAGCCACCCATGGGTCCTGGTATGTCTCAACTTTCTTCTCCCAAGGGCTCTTCTCCCTGAATTTCCTGGTCAGAGCCCAGGGCTGTTTCACCTTCTCCCTGCCTCAGTCTCAACTGATGAGTGGATCTCAGTATCACCTTCTCTGCAGCAGCCTCAGCTTCCTGTAAGTGTGGGGTAGTCGTGAGCTCTCATAGGCTTCACCCCAGCTCTCAAGATCCCTCTTCACCTTGTGTCCTGGCATGTTGTGTCACTGCTTCGTGGGACTGCCATGGGGTCTCCTGATGGTTATTTAGTTTTAACCCGTAGACATGCTGCTGTTTGCTGTTGGTTTCCCTTCAGCAGCTGGGTGACAAGAACTGGCCCTGCAGTACAGCTGGATTTTGGAAGTGACCACAAAGGTTTCAAAGAAGTGGGGCAGCTGAATACAAAGTAGAGAAAACAGCTTATTTGAAAAGGCTATTTGAAATATTATTTGAAAATTCACTGGAAATTCACTGGAAATTCAGTGGAGAACACACACATAATGGGGACAGTTAATTCTGAGTTTTGCCTCGGCCTTCCAAGGGACAGGGCAAAAAGGATGTGTTTTGCTGTCAACTCTGATTCTCAGTGACTGCAGAATGGTCACATCAGCTCTCAGTACTCCCTTCCCGTCTCCAAACTGGGAACGGTTCCATCTGGCTGCCACATGAAGTGAACTTTAATTCAGCCACCTCAGAAAACATTTTCCCTATGGCAAAAAGAGGAAACATTTTTATTATTGGTGTTTCCTAATCAATTTTTTCCTGCTAGTTGTTTAATTCTCTGTTGGGTTTTTTCTTTGCTTGATCAATCTCTAAGTTTGCTGTGCTTGCATTGGAGTGTGAGAAAAGCAAACCCTCCCTCTCGCACAGCACTTGCAATGCAGCCAGTGCTGCCCACAGCTCGGTCAGGGTGGGCTACACAAGCTGCCTGGACCACTGTGCCACTGCTGAGGCAGTTTTTGTCCATGCTGATTCCCTCTCTGTGCTGACCACAGCAGTGACCACCCTGCATCTGGTGTGTGCATCTACACATCCTGCCTTGCCTGCTCATCCAGGCAGGAAAACAAGGATGAAATTCTTGCTCTATTTAGTCTCTGAGTGTTCTGACATCATCTTCACTTACATCTGCTTTTCTCCTTTGTGGTCTTAAAACAGACTTTATGGGTGAGGAGACAGAACAGAGAAACATTTTTCTCAGCAGACATTGATGGTTGGCTTTCTCCTCACTGCTGCATTTTTCCTTCTTTTTTTGCAGGGTTGTGGGGGGGTTATTCATTACTGCATACACTTGTCAGATTTGGGAAACAGACTCAGTCTAAGTCATTGTTCCTGCTTGCATTAGATTTCTTGCTGTGCATTTTCACAGAATCATAGGATCAACTCGGTTGGAAATGACCTTTAAGATCAACCATTATTTTAATACTGTTGGCTTTAAGAAATGCAAGTGGCTGGGAGAACGCTGCTGGTCAGCAGTCACTGGCTTTGTGGCAGAAGCAGCAGTAGGGAGCAGGCGCAAGGCAAGTGAGACTGAGGGCTCCCCTAGGCAGCTTGGTGCTTATCCTGCTTGGTTTTTCTTCAGCAATTGACACAGGGAAACTGGTAATATAACACTTAAATCTTGAAGTGGTTACAAGGATGGAGAGAAATACAGGTAATGCTTGAAGCAGGTCTACCTTCTGCACTGGCAGTGTTCAAGGGATGCTCTGTACAGGTCCTCCCTTGGTGTCCAACATCACCTCTCTTCCCCTTTGAAACACCCTACCTATCTCAGGTTGTTCATCTTCAACACTGCTCAATACGCTGATATGTCTTCCCACTAAAATCAGCTTAATGACAGCTGCTGCATAGATGAAGAGTTGACTGTGTGGGCTTTAAAACAACATCTGGACTGCCTTTGCCATCGAACATGCTGCAGTGTGGGAAGCATCCGAACAGTGTTTCAGCAGCTCGGGGATGGAGGCACCTCTTTGAGGCAG
The DNA here is from genome assembly GCA_026283785.1 of Coracopsis vasa. Classification (NCBI taxonomy): domain Eukaryota; kingdom Metazoa; phylum Chordata; class Aves; order Psittaciformes; family Psittacidae; genus Coracopsis; species Coracopsis vasa. The sequence goes on from JANHGB010019952.1 coordinate 62,177, forward strand.
AAGTAATTTTTCTCTAGGTAATCTCTCAGATTTTTGAATAAAAGTAGCAAATCATAGCAGAGACTTGATTCCAAATTGCTGGATTTGCTCAGCCTGATGTGTTAGGCTTGCAGGCTGCTTTGTCGTTTTGGCCAGCTCTGAATAATTTTAAGCCATCAAACCAGGCTTACTGGCACAGGCTAGCACAGGGCAGCCTGGCTGTGAGCTGAGAGATTCAGCTGCCACAGGAGAGTTCAGTCTCTCACTCAGCAATTGCTTTTACCTCCTGCCATATATGGGATTTTCATGGAAGCCTTCACCTCCAAGAGTTTTGTTTAGTCTAAAACACTCAGCCAGTGAGAGCTGATAATGATGCTGCAGCCATAAATATCTGTTGCTGAAAATGAGCATTGAAGATGCAACAGATGTAGCTGAGTCTAAGCATACCAAAAGGTCTTCTGCTTGGGGTTAAACTGCAGAGTGTGAATGTTTAGGCTGGGTCTTGCACGGCTCCTCTCAAGGCTTCAGTGCAGCATGTTTCCAGTATTGTATTTTAACTCTCTTAAATGCTCTTGGCCAAAGTTTGTTGTGGGCTTTTTAAGTAGAGGCTGCCTGTTATAATGCTGTCGACAAGGACAACCAAATGATGTCAAAGTCCCTCTAATTATCCCAAGCTGAAGTGTCACCTCTGCTTTCTGTCTGAGTAGATGAAAGCAGTGTTCAAAGAGACCCACTTAATACCAAAGCATTTTTCAAGGCAATCAAGAGCTCCAAGCTCTTTTCCCCTTAAGCAATCTAAATGCTAAATAGATCTTTAAAATAATTACCATATCTAAGTCGAGGAGTCATTTTCCCCTGCAAACACCTGATGTTCATTAGCAATATTTAAGGTGTCACACATCACCTCTGTTTACTCTAAGCTCTGTTGGCAGGAGTTTGTCAGGTGCCTGCCAGTGCTGAGCTGATGCTGAAGAGCTTGGGGAAGCTCTTGAGCACAAATCATTTGGCCTGAGAGCAGGGGTCTGGATTTCTCTGAAACTCTTCTCTTTTCCCCCTCTCAGCTTAATTCTGATCTCATTAAAAACAAATAGTGTCAGTGAACAACACCAACCTGGCACCAGCCTAAGCCAGGTCCCCAAATCAGAGATGAGCTTATCACTGATGAGCAGGGCTCTGCCTGCTAAAGCTGCTCTACTTTATGCCTCGCATGATAATAAACCTTCATTTGGACAAAGGATGTATGGTTCTATCCTAGTGTTGAACCACTCTTGAATGAGTTTTCTGTCTCTGGAGCAAGGCCTGGAGCCTGACACTGCTTCAGGAATCACTTTGTATTTTTATTCTGTAACTGTTTAATTTCAAGTTCATGAACAGCGTTTGGAGCAGTGCCTGGCATGCAGGACCTTCCTGCCATGCACATGCTCCAGCTGCTGCTATAAAACCTTAATTACTTTCCTTCTGGTGCAGGTCATCCTCAGATATTTCTACCAAGGATTTCAAGAGGGCCTCACCATAAGCCACTCTGTTTTGCCCTCTACTCCCTCCTGCCAACCCCAGGGAAGCCTATACAGCTTGGTGAAATAGAGAAAGCAGTGACTGTTCTTTTATTTTTGTGTTGATTCACAATGGCTGTCCTCTCAGAAGGCTTATCAAATCAAGGGCAATGGAGGAACACCTTGTTTAAGAGTTCCGTTAGCACCTACTCACAGAGATGATCTGAATACAACTGAGACTAAAGCACTTCTGGGTAGGTGTTGGAGCAGATCCTGAGTTGTGCAGACTGAGATGTGCATGTTTGAGGTGAATCCACCTTTGGACAACAGCTGAATAGAAGCTTTTTGGATTCCAGTGTGAGAGCTAACGATTCAAATCTACCTACACCATTTGGATCTGGGCTGTATGGACCCCATACTTCATCTGGGGTACAGCCTGGGAAAGAGCCTGAAATCATCTGACTTTGAGACCTATGTTTTGGCTAGGATTCCATACATCCCTCTTAATGCACACTTCTCAAAGTTCTTATTCAAATGTCTTATTTGAATAATGTGTGCCTCATTACCATGAGGATTCTTTATCCTGTAATATACTGCCAAGAAGGCTGAAGGTCCTGAGTTGCTGGAGTTACCAGCACCCTTAAATGGGAGTGCTGTGCATGATAATGCTATCATCAGTGACCTCTGTGAACTCAGAACCCCCAGACACCATGCCCATTAGTAAAACAGATTACAAAATCTCAAAGGGCTTTTTTGGTGTTGCTCAGAAGAAAACCAAGCACTGCTGTAGAAATTTCCTCTGAATTAGAGAGTAATAAAACCTGACCCAGAGGACTGTGAGCAGGTGTGAGAAGGGTTATTTGGGGGCAGTCCCTCATACCCCAGGGCTCCCACCAGCTGATCTGTTCAATCGAGTCTTAATCTGACCATAATCCTAGCAAGCTAATGAAGGGAACTGTCAGGAAAGGCTTAATGTTGGCTGTAGTGATGAGTGACCAAGCAGACCTTGAAAGCTATAAAAGGCTTTAAGGGGATCAATAGTCTCTGTGCTCTCATTTCTAATTGGGCTTTATTGCAGGGCTCTAATTCGTGTAGTTCATTAAAAGGACTCAGATGGAGTTTCTGTAACTGAGTTTATACTCCTAGGGCATAGGATGAAAATAGCAGCAGCAAGCAATTGCCAAGGCCCCTAGAACTCATCTGGAGAGTAATTGCAAGAGTGGCGAAGCATTAGACTTCAAAGAAACATGGATATGGTTAAATCAGTATTATTCATTGCATTTAAGTTTAGAAAAGAAATTATCTACCATGTTAGGAGTCACTTTAAAAAACATTCCGTGCCATGAAGTAGATATTTCAAGTGCCTTTCTGGGGCATTTTCTGGGTCTTCATGAAGCCCATGAGTAAACAGCTCCAAAACAATAACTACATCAGCTAGAGTTACATCATCTCCACTTCTCTCATTCTCATGACACCATGCCCAAAACACCGAACTTGTGAAAACAATGAGGAAAATATGTGGAAAATATATGGGAAAGACGCTGTTGCAACTCCTTATCTACCTGAGTTCTGCAGGGACACTTTCATCTTCCCTGCAAAACATCTGTGGAAAGCTTTAGTCAAGTAATAAAAAAATAATCCAACACAGAGTGCTTATGTGTGTTGGATCGGATAAAAGTGCCATCCGGTCCATTAGCCTGTTTCTGTCAATGATCCACCCCAAGTGACTAGGAGAAAATGTAAGAAAAGGGCAATTGCATTGTGCTGCTCTCCCAAAACACACCCAGGGCCCCCAGAAACTTTTCACACTTTTGACATCCTCAGCCAGGGATGGCATCCTTGCATTGAACAACCATTGATGGACTTCTCTTCATGGGGCTTATCTAAGTAAATAGGAAGAGGGGTGTGTTCCAGTTTTCAGAGGACCTTCTGCATTGACTAATTAGCACTACTTGTTACTAGTTAGGGTGGGTGTCAGGTTTTGATGGAAGGTAGGGCAGGAAATACCAGGTCAAGGCCTGTGCAAGGAGGGAAAGGGGGAATTGGACCAAAGTGCTCAGCATTAAGCTGTTCAGCTGGTATTAGCCTGGAACCTGTACTTTACTCTTACATTATTCCAGGAGCCAAAAGAGAGCTTGGACAAAGTCACACTGGTAGTTTTTTCAATTTGAATTACGTGCCAAACACTTCTGAGGCTGGACCTCCACTCTCCCTGCAACTAGATTTAAGTGATGTCTAACTTCTAATGACTACGCGCCTGAAGGTAGCCGTGAATTTTCTACAGAAACAGCTTAAACTATAAAGTCAGATTTACGGAGCTTAAAATGTTTTATTTGAGGTATGTTGGGGGCAGGAGGAGGTTGGTAAAAATTCTCTTGGCTGCTGTTTCCCCACAGGAGGAATCTGGGGCTCCAAGTGAGGTGCCTACGTTTTCTGTACACAGGGAGAATGGGGTCTGAGGAGGAAGACAGAAGCCATCATGCTGAACAGGGAGCTCTCTAGATTATGCAACATGCTAACAAGATGATTAGCCTCCATAAGATGGAGGTAGGCCCCTATTTTTCTTTGGTGTTTTCAGAAGGGAAATACTTTCTGAAGCTATGGCTGACCTGATTCGGGTGCCTTTCTGTCAAGAAACAGAGCAACACAGTTTTGTGGTTAATGCAGCCCCTGGTCTGCTCATTTCAGACAGGTATTGAGCTCTCCAGAATATCCAAGGTGAGTGTCTTTGTTAATATCAAATGCTTGGTTATTCTCATGTCTCTTTCTCAAGCTTTCTAGCTGAAGTAATTTCATTTCGTGTCAATAATGACTGCTTTTACTTGAAGATGATAAAGGAAAGGGATAGAGGGTGCACTGCATGATTACTGAACAATTGTGTTGTAAACATGAAAAAAACTACGTGCTATTTTAGGAGGCATTAAATGATTCATTCCTGGTTAAGGCAAAGGAGGTATCATTACTACAGTATGAAAGATTGGTAAACTTAATTTAGAGCTGCAGGTGCCCAGAATGATAACTATGTTCAATCAAAGACAAACTTAAGACAGGAAATGCTGAAGAAAACTGCTGGGATAAGAAGGAGACAGAGCAACTTGTACAGGAAGAAACTACCAAACACAAGTTACTAATCTAGCAAAATTGAGATGGGCAATGATTACTTTTCCTGGGAGATGAGAGGAGAAGTACTTGGAGAAAATATAAAAAGATGCTACTAGCACAAAATGGATAGAAATTGAAATGAAACTCACTTGGCCTAGGACTTAGAAGGATACTAATTAGCAGAAAAGTGTCTCTGGAAGAGAACTACAAGCCAGGCAATGAAAGCACTGGTTTAGCACTGGCTAAAATTTTAGAGATGATGGGCATGGAGAAGAAAAAATTCTGTACTTGAAAAATACAAAATTTTAATAAGAATTTTAATAAGAATTCTCTTCTCCAAAGAGAACACTTGAATGCTAACTCTGCTTGCTATACTCTGGTTGTCTTGATGCTTCTGCTACACTCCAGTGTTACAGTGGAATAGATGTGCAAGCTAAGAATTCCCTTGGAGACCAAGTTAGTTAATTTATTGAGAGATTTCTTTCCCCCTCCCCTCTTCCTGCTCAGAACCTGAGAGGAGGCATAGCTAAAAATGAAATGTGGAGCAAGGTTTATTTCTCATCCTAGTAGTGCTGACTTTCCCCTGCAAGTACAAGATAGATACTGCATTAGGATGCTTTTGCCTCCCAGTGAGATTAGGAGGCATTGGGGTGGAGGCAGGGGCACAGATGTGATTGCTTTTCCCTCCATTGTCATGCATGGCCTGTTTCTTACCTTCCCCTAGCATTTTCCAATGTCCTTGAGCTTTCCCTATCAGTACAGCACAGATTGCTGAGGCCTTTTATCTCTTACACAGATTACTTTAATTTGTTGAGGGCTGGAAAGGGTGGTCACAGGGATTGCTTCTGGGTGACAGGTCTGATGACCTCTCAGGACTAAACCTCTATGACAAGGCATTATTCTCAGTAAGAGTATCAGAATAGTATCACATCTGACTGTTCTGCACCCTGTCTTTGTCACTGGGGATTAGTTGCACTTTCCGTAGCCTGGTGAGTAAGAATGTTGTGTCATGCTAGCCCACTCATGAGCACTTGATAGCCTGCCATTTGCAGCACTGTTCTAGGTGGCCTGGGGAACACTGAGTTTAAATGCCTGCATGAAATTAGTCAGAGCAGGGATTCAAAGCTCAGGTTTCCCATTTTTCATGATATGGGATGTTCAGGTAGTGAGTCCAATAGAATGATGGATAGTTTGGTTGGAAAAGAACTCCAGAAGTCATCTAGTCCAGTCCTGCTCAAAGCACGTCTAAACGGATCACGTCATTCAGTCTGGTGTCTAGTCAGGTATTGGACACCTCTAAGGATGGGTATTCCCCAGCCTCTCAGGGCCAGCAGGCTTCTGTTGGGAGTGTGTGAAACCCAATGCCATTGGTAACTAAGAAGGTAATAATTTAAACTTAGAAGCCTGTTTCCTGCACAGTCAATGGGATGATGCAGGGGGTCCCTGAACAGGAATTAAACACACTAGATTAGATAGAAGCAGTGGTGCATTAGAGATCTGGGCCATACAAGTGTCATATTTAGCCAGTGGCAGAGTCCAGAAACACAGCCTAAGTACACAGCCCATTTTTTTCCCTTCTCCAGATCTTGTTGACTTACATGGCATAAACACAAGGCATGCAGCAGGTACACAGAGTTCCAGAAGCTGTGTGTATGTCACTGAAGGCTGATGCGGAGTTGACAGTATGTACGAACAGTTTTAGTTGGAAGGACTATGGAGACAGCGCAGGGGTTGCAAGGGCAGGTCAACTAGGGTGTGTGTAAGACTGGTAACAAAACCCTTGCTAATATTCCACCAAGGATGGCACTGAGCTGGGATATGCAACATGCAAGTTTTACTTGTGTGTAGTATGCAAACTCAGCAAAAACAGTAGGAATAAAACCTATGAATTGAAGCTGTGCCCAAACATCATCCAGATAAACTGTTTGTACACGCATAGTTCAGATTATAGTAATGAGAAAACTAATTGCTAGAATCCAGCGTTTCCCTGTAATGAATCCAGACAGGTCTTACTCTAACTTTAGTTCTTTTCAGACACAGTGAGAATGAACCATTTATTAATGGTCAGAATAGAGAGCTGCCTTGTACTACACAAACCCAAACATCTTCATTCAGTGTATTTTAGTGGCAAATTCACTCCCCTGCTGTTTTAGTGAATGGTACGTTATATCCAGCCAAAACTAAGTCAGATTGTAGCAGACAACATTTAGGGTAGAAAACCTGAGAAAATTGACTTATATGGCAGAGCTCAAAAGTATTCTTCTATTTCAACAGATTTACTCTTGCAGTTTATGCAGAGGTAGTACAAGTTACCTATCATTTTATTGAGAGAAATGCTGAAGTCAATACTCTCAGATTTCAAGGGAGTGGGTACCAAAGGTACTCAGCAACTCAGCAACAAAGCAACTCAGAAGCTCAGTCTCAGAGAATCTGAGAGTGTTACTAGCCTTAGCCATCCCCCATCTCCTGCTGGAGAATTGATAAATTATGCTCCCTGGCTTCCCAAATACTCTCCCTCTCCCATGATAATGGTAAGACAAAGAATGTACATTTTATTTGTTTCAGTGCTCCCCATGGTCTAGCATGGTCTATGAAACTTAACAGTTTCATAGCAGCTGAAAAACAGGAGCTTGAAATTACTTTGTATTTGTAATCCAGCTGCCTTGGATTTTTCTGTTTATTAGCTTTCTTGATGGGTTGTTTTGAGTTTTCAACATAGCTGAGTTTCAGTACAATCAGGCCATTACTCAGTGGGAATTGCAAATGTACGTAACTGTTTATGTACTCTAGAGCAAAGTAGCTGGAGCATTCCCCTCCTACCTCTTGAGAGCAAGTCATCTTAAGAAGCATCCTTGCTTTCAGTGCATCACAAGCTAGCACATTGGTTGGCGTATGGAAATGAGATGACAACTAGCAATCTTGCAACTTTCTTACCGATTTCTAATGCAAGTGAAAAATCTTCTGGCTCTTCCAATCACATGTATTAGTTACTAAGAAAGGTAACAAGGTGGTGTTGGTACTATTTACGCTTTTGTTTTTCCCCACTGTATGCAACAGTGGTGTTAAGCACGAAAACAGGCTGAGGTAGCAATGGGAATGCTGCTTTCCTGCTGTGCTTGTGATGTACTGTGATGGATGTCATGATTTCAGTCTATTTTAAAAGAATGTGATGATGGAAGAAACTGTAGACAAGTATTTTAACTCCCCAGCTTATTTCACCCTCAAAGCAGGAATGCAAACTCAATTTTTGCTTTTCACAATCCCACTTCAGCATACTGAAAGAGGCTGCAGAGTGGGATTCCTGTAAGAAACTAACCCTGTTATCACTGTGGTGTCAAATACAATGCAAAATCTAATCCTAGTGGGGTTACCCCCTGCCACAGTACATTAGTGATGGGGAGGAGCATATAACAGTAGATAAACTAGTCCTTTATATATAACAATTTATCTACCGTTTTCTACAGCAGCACCTAACACACGCTTGACCTTATTCTCAAAGCCTCTGCTTGTTGGTGCTGCTTGGCAGTCTTATTCTCTTGTTCCCCAACACTCAACGTCTTCTTTGTACAGTCTGAAGTAGCATTATGCCTTTCAACAGCACTGATCTGTTAGATCGGCTCAGCCAGCTCACAAAACTTCACCTTACTATTTACACAGTGAGTAGCCATGCCAAGAAATGAGTTGTACCATTCTGGTCATGCCCCAACTTGAAATCAGTAGCAGGCAGTCCAGTGACTATGTGACAACTTGTCTACTCCACGACCAGCAAAGATGCAGCATGGCTCATGGCTCCACAAGCCAAGCAGAAGTCAGGCGAGTACCTCACTTGCCTCACTTGCTCTATACTCCTGGCAAATGGATGAGGGCTCATATGTCTCATTGGATAGAGGCTAGGCTTTCTTTATGGATGTGCTAAAAAAAACAATTAAGTATTTCCACACCAGGACATACTAGGTGTTTGGATTCTACTCTTTATCCCCATTTACAATACTGCAGAGAATGTTACCCTGTTAATCCTGCAACTGGTTAATCCTGGTTGAGTATACCTGTACAGTCCAAGACTACAATCTGTACCTATAGCAGGAAAACTCTGGACTAATGCAAAGGCAGAAAGTACCAAGTCAGCCTTGCTCTTCTACCTGCTGTGGTGTTTTGATCTTAACGTGTCCTCCAATCCAAGCTTTTTCAGTACAGCAAAACTAGAGACATCAGCATTCAAGGTACCAAGTGTCAGATATAATTTTGCAGTGCATACAAACAGTTAAGTCCTTATCCTTTGTAAAGAGAAAGTGCAGTTTGGGGCAGATTCCTGTCAAAACAATTTGCCTATTCCTTTCCCAGGGGAAGGCTGGAAGTAGACTAGTTCATGGGGTCTGTGGTGTGATACATTCAGCCTGCTGTTATACATCACCTATCGCAGAGCAGACACACTTACCTGACTACAAATGCCTCTTATAAAGATCAAGCTTGGAGTGCAAGAGGGTTGCTGTGCTTCCCAAAAATTCCCAGGAAAGACAGTAGTCAAGATTAGGCCAGAGAAGTTAACTTGGCAGGACAGACTTTGAACCATTCTGTAATAGAGCAAACAACTGTTGGTTCAGCCCACCGTAACCTTGTGAGCCCTGTTCCCTGGCAAACAGGCAAGAAAGATTTAATTTGTTGTTCGGCAAAACCCACAAAATTCAGCACTCAAGTTTAACGAAAGGGTATTTTTTTATTCCCCATTAAGACTGTCTCGAGGACATAACTGAATGTTGGAAAACCCACCCGAAGGGCATATACAGTGAATGTGGCAAAGTACAATGTGAACAGCCCTCGGGGTTCAAATAAGGTAGGATCATCAGCTAGTGAGAGGAAAAAAAACAAATTAAAACTCTACTGAAGATGTTACACTTTCTTCTCCATTTACACTGAAAAAAAAGTCAAGCCCAACAAAATCCTTGCATCTCTAACAATAGATTCAGTCCTGGCTAAAGAGTTTAGTAAGATGGCAACAGGATGACTATAATACAAAACATTCACTACTACACTCTGTACACGCCTGTTGTCCAAGCCCTCCCCCAAACCCAGGTAATGATGGTGCCCCAATTATTTGCTGGCTTGCTGGGCCTGCCTGCGGAGGAGGACGTAGATCTTCTCCTTTATCCAGTCTTTATTGTACGGTTGGTATGTCTGAGTATCAGCACGGTAACTAGAGAGGAAAAAAAAACCACCTGTAGTATTAATCTGCTCTGTAGTACGTTTACCAGAAGAACTTCACAACACAATTAAATATCCTCAAGTGTATGAAGCAGAAAGCTGTATGCAGAACACAAGTAATATCAGAAGAAGATGGGAATTGTGGCTTATCAAACAGATTTATCCTGTTCGCTAAAAAACAGTCACCCAGCAAATCAGTAAGAACCTGAAATAAAACTAGATGCCCAAAGGACTACTGAGTGCCTGGTTCACAACACGTTCACATTTTAATTCCAGAATATAACTGCTTATGGGAGACAACAAATAGAACACCTTAGTATTTCTGAGCTCAGAATGAAGAATAGTTCTACCAGGGAATGACCCGATTTGTCTTAACAAGCCAAGCATTTTTCCAATACTACTTTACACAAGTGTTCATGTAAGCTTTCAAATGTTCCACTAACACTTGGAATTTTTTGAAAACTACAGTCTTTCAGGAGCAAAGGCAGACTCATAGATGGTTGACAAAGGATTCTTGCCAGCTGCAGTGATGGCAAGCTTACCTCTACCAAACAAGGACACTTCATAAAAAGCAAACTGAAAACAATAACCCACAGACTCATTTTCTTTGCTACTCAGGGATAGTTGATAAGAGTAGTTCACCAACAAGATTTCTTGCCAGGGCCAGAGAACTCAGTTACTCAAGACACTGTTGAATTGAAGCATAATTAGACCAAAAGTGAAAGCAAACTGTGTGAAGTTATCTGTGTAGATTCATGCCCTCCTTTTCCTCTTAGCTGTTGAAGTTGTATGTTTTTTTGATGAATATGGCGTTTTCACTGCATACTTCAAGAAATACTCAAGCTCTACTCAGTTTTTAAATCTTGGTACATGTATTTCTAACCAGATAAGAAGGTTGAGATTTCATTGGTAAGAAGCTAAATAAAAATCCAGAGTTAACTCAAATTACAGTTCAACAAATTACAGTTCTTGCCTAAAGAAAAAATCCCTAAGCATACTGTTTCTAAGAAAACCTTGTTACTTAAAATCCAGCATGACTGGTTCAAGGACATAGAAAGTTTCAGTATATATTGATATAGTAATAGTTAGTAGCATTTCCAGTGCAGTATAAGAAATGTTAGTTTCAGAAGTTACTGATTTATATCTCCACACCAATCTATTCATAACGCTACACCACAAGAACAGATAGCAGGTACTTTAGGAATCTTCATGAACACAAGACATGTCTGGTACGCTATGTGCTATGTGTGCCATCTGGTGGAAAACTGTAAGCTGAAGTAGAATTGGCAGGATAATGAGTTTACAAGCCTAATTAAGAAAGGCAGAACATTGCTAGAAAACAGTTACTACTTCCTGAAGAAACCAGCTAGCTTCAGTCTGTTAGATAAATTAAAACAAAGCGTGTCTTTCAAACTGTGTCAGCCCAGTGCTTTGAAACCTGAAGATCAAACATGGCAGAATGTCTAGGGAAAAGTAACTGCAGAAACTAATCTTGTTTTACTTATTCTACAGAAAACATTGTTAAATGCCATTTATAAGTCACTACCAGTAACATAAGGCTCTATACATCAGAATGCAAAGGAAAGCAATCTGATGCTCAGTTCTGATGCTTTTTCAATAGCCTTTTATTTTAAATATATTAACTGGCAAAGGCTGTTCACTGTGCATCTACACAAGTACTTGCACTGGGGTTTCAAATGGAGCAGTAATTCTAGAATTCTGATATTCAAAAGCCTAACACTATGGTCTTTTGTTACTTAAATATGAGATTTGTATCCTTATTCCTATGGAATTTTTGTGAAGTTAGTATCACTGTCATACCAAACTGTTACCTTGAAATGTATGGTGTGGAAAGTACTCATGATCTGGATTAAGTGATTTTTTTACAATGTTGTGTTTTGACTAGTGAAATTTAACATTTGATTTTACAGAGCAGTCAGAATTGAAAGCACACAAGACCACCTTTGCCCATAACTTTAAAATGCAGATGAAAACTGGAGATAACATATTCACAAGAACACTTAAAATAATTAGCTACGGCTCTCTGAAGGACTGATCTGTTAGGAACAGATCACTTCACTAGGATTTACAAAAACTTTCATCTTGCTGTATCTTGATCAAAAGAAACAGCTGGCTGCATGCACTTCTGTAGACTTCTACCATAACACTAGTACAACCCTCAGCTGAATAAAATTCTCTGATCATTCTGCTTCTGTAAGAATCGGACCAACTGCAGATACAGCCCAAATTTGAACAGATTCTAGCATAAATAAATAACGTATGTGGTTGTATTCAACTGCTGGATTTCAGTATTTGAAATGCAGGAAGCTTTAATGTGACTAAAATCCAAGTGGAACTGTCAGTTTCTAAGCTTTCTTTACAGATGCCTCATTCCAATGTAGTTAATTGGTGTGGTCAACATGGCATGCCAGCTGCAATACTGCTGCCTTACAAACAGTTACTGCAAACACCACCCAGAACTTTACCAGATTTCACACAGAACATGCAAGAGTTTAGATGGAAGATTTCCGACTTCTTTAAACCACTGAAATGGACTTGTACAACTCAACTTACACAAGACAGCTGAGGTCTGCCAAGTCATCAATGAAGTCAAACAACTGGCTGATATCATACGTAATGGATGGACTGTTTGGATTCATTCTCTTCAGATGCTCTTCATACATTTTACAGACTCCTACAGAGAAACAAGAGCAACATTAAAAAACCACAACAGCTGAAACTTCTTCAGCTATTGAACCACAAATATCAGGAAAGTTTAGAGATGATTACCATGAAAACAGAGACATAACCATCTTACTCAGATTCTGAGGATTTGAAATGCTTTTGCTTTAGCTATTTGCATGCAAACATACTACTATAAAATCAGGTAAGAGGCATAGAAAGAAGCATTGTCATCATCAAGAGGGAAAAGCTTTAGTTCTGTCAAAGATGTAACTTTCCATGCAGTTAGCTCCTATGGAAACATGAAATTCCTTCTGATAATTTTAAGACAGCAATTGCACCATATATTCCTCCTGTACAAATACCTGAGAGAAAAACTAGCATCACATACAGCTACTCAGATGTCGGAAGAAAGATAATTCTTGATGAAAGAGTCAAATAGGGATTCTGAGGTAAGAGTGACAGCACAAGCCTGTAGATGAATTTAAATCAGTTTTATTTAAGCTAAGCCATAAATAATTCAGATACATTTGAGAAGAATATATCATGAAAGTGAGCACACAGGCTTTACATGGTCTTTATTATGCTTTTGTTTGCCTGGCAAAACCTCCTGAACTAGAATTTTTAACGTTAAGTGAATGTCCACATTTAAATCATACAGCTGTAACATCTCAATCTTCTTTCCTAGCTCACTGTGTGTCTCAAAGTCACATAGGACTTTTTCTCTGGCATATATGCTACAAGGCTGCAAATTATGTATCAACTGCACACACACTTTTATTTTATATATTATTTCCAGTAGCAAACTTTCGTTTACATGGCTAGCACAAAAATTAGTAAGAGTTGCATTTAGGCAAGTCAACTGCATAACCCCACCAAGAATATTGCCTACTCTCACAAATTGTACGTAGTTCCATCTAGTTAAATCAAACAGAGACATTTAATGTAAAAATGAAGTTTTAGAAATTAAAAATAACTAATTTTTAGTTTGCTAAAACATTAGTAAACTAAAATAATGAGACATTTTTACTTTTTTTTTTTTAGTTACCTTGGAAAAACATAAACAGCAACTTATTTTCTTACTAAGCCTGAGAATATGTCAAAATGGGGTTTTAACAACAGTTTTGACTATCATGTCTTCACTCACCTTCCATGCACTCATTCACCGATTCATAATCAGCATATGTTCTGCCTTCTGGCCTCTTGGTAGGCTGGACAAGTAGAATTGTGTGCGACTGAAAAACAAAAGAAACACCAAGAAAACAGGTTACCTGCAAAATCTGAATGCTTTTTTTTTTGTTTGAATTAAGTTATTTATCTGGAGGAAGCATTAAAAAGAAGCATAATATTAGAACACTGAACTAGCAATCAAGGACACAGGCATCTTCCAAAAGCATTTACTGTTCATATAAGCTGTGTCAAAAATTTTTGGTTCCCATCAATCCTTACGTAACTTGAAAATGTCTAAATTCACCACGAAAGCAGCTACGGTGCTGAAAAAAATATCACAGAAATTGTAATTTCTATTTAAATGCAAAAGCAAAGCAATAAAGGCAATCCATAAAAGCCATGCCATTAATGCATTTACTTATTCCATTCTAAATGCAAGCTATTAGTAAGACTTAAAATACCCCAATTAAAGAGCAAGGAAGGAATCCAACTTGACTTCATCATCAGTCTCCCCTTAAAGATTTTAACAGAAATGACTATTTTGAGTTATTAATTTCACTTCAGGGGAATGCAAATTATACAACAATACCACACTTAGTATTCAAGATGATTTCCTGCAAAACAGATGCACTGATTTTTCATACTTCAGTGAGTCTACTGAAACAGCAATTATGGCACAGATAACAGTTCCAAAGTCAGAATCTGTAGGCTTGTTCTTCTGCAGGAAAGACTTACTTAGTTGTACAGTCTGTGGCTTGCTTTATTTCTGCAATAATTTTCACTTGGCTACAGCAAATAATTTGAGCAAACAACAAGAAAGACTTCTGAAGTGTACACAATCTGTGATCTAATTAACAGGTTACACAGCATGGAAAGTTTGCAAGCACGCTACAAAACACCATTTCCAGTGCTGCTAATTGGATCCAGCATTTTCAATGCTAATATATGAGGTGAGCACACAACATGCAATATTCATGGAGGTAACTGCGGAGTAGGACACACTGGAAACAAATGCCTTAGTGTATTATTTAGCTTAAATTAATCTTGACCCACACTTTGGATGTATTGGTGAAGATACCACTTCAGTGTTCAAGTGCAGTGACAAAAAAATGGCAAATACTAGGATTTACAAGGAACATACATGAAAACAGTACATTTTTGTACCATGATAGAGTATTCCCACACTTGGAATAGAGTTTTCAGCTCTTTAAATTCTGTCTTAAATAACATGATAGATGGACACTTGGAGAAACTCAGTAAAAAGTTACAGAGAGTTACACAGCAAGACTTTTCCCAATCAGAAATGGAAAAAGAGGGGAACTCAGAGCTACACACTATAACAAAAATCACACAAAGGAGACTAGATCATGAAAGGCAGTTCACTTTCATGTATGCCAGAGGATGCCAGATTTGAAAGGAATTTCCCAAGGAGGGCTGGTATCTGGCTGTTCCTAAGTGTATTGTGCTTGAAAAGGCGCGTCCTACTAGCGAGTCCGAATGACTGTCAAATTTTATTATAAAATACTTTTTCCAGCACTTTTACTTGCTGGTCACTGATGACAAGGCTTGGTTCCAGCACTTGCAACTGACTTCTTGGGAGCATACGACCAAGGACCTCTGACTAACTAACAACAACTGGATGAGGTGTCACCTGCCAGTTCGGTTAGCGTGTCTTTTTGCATCAGAATGTCTTGCAAACTAGATTTCGGGTGTTGGATTACACACACATACTCATCTCTTTTAACAAAACTCAGTATTAAGAAAAAGTTCTACTTGCCTGACAAAACCTAAGACAGCACAGGTAAAACTGAACTGTTTGATAACTGAGTAAATTTTGTACTTTGTCTCTTAGTATCTTGCTGCGGAATAATTTTAGGTTTTCTGGCCTATACATATCCAGACTGCTCCTCCCAATCTTTGAGTGTTAAATGAACATATATATTCTGAAATTATCCCAATAATCAGATTACAGGAAAATTAAAAAAAAAAAAAAAAAGGTGAGCCAGACATGTAAGAAATTTACAGCAGAAATTATTTGGGCTTCTGGCTTTTTTTATCACTTCAGACAGTTTACAGTATCCCTATCAGATACTGGTGTGGAAATTACTGAAATGAATGCCACTGGGGCCATCGGATTATATAATTAATGCATTACATCTCACATATTTCTTTCGGAACTTTCCATTATTTCACTTAGGGGAGGGGAAAAATAAAAAAGTTTTTATCAAAATTCTCCTTCTCTCCTAAAAGTAAAAAAAAAGTGACTTGTTCAGAAACCTGAGAGAAGTTTCTTCCAACTGTTACCTGTCCTACTGAATATGTAGCTAGATGACAGGGAAAAAAAATCAGTGTGATTAATAACTATTTATGTCTTTCTTTGGGTATTAGAAAACTAAAACAAGGGAAGATCCATAAACCTTCAGTTGTCAGGACCAGGTTGTCTGGAATAGCCCAGTAGAGACTCTTGTTATTCTGATGGTATACGTTGGGCGTTCTTGCATTTTCTTTAAAAACAGAGCTGTGTTGGCTGCTGTTAAGGAGGTCACTGAATGCGATACCACATGGCTTATACCACAATAATTTTGAAGCTCTAAAGAGTACGTTAGAAAGTGCTTCAATTACTGAAGACACAAATGTGTAGAAATGGTTCCGGAACTACTGACAGTCAAACCAGCAGGAGCTAGGCAGCATCTGCACAAAGACGCTTCCAGCAACTGTAATCTATTCAACAATAAAGTAGGAAAAAACCCAACAACCCACCACCCCCCCCCCCCAGAAAAAAACAAACAAAAAACCCAAACCAAAACAAAGGAAGATAAACAAGTGTTATAAGATATGCAGTGATGCAAATACAAGTAGGATACCGCACACACATAAATGCCTTTCAATTACTTCTGCAAGGCAGAAAAAGCGGTTTAAGGTTTGAGTGTCACATGATTCCACTCTGGACAACAGGGGCCAGGCCTTGTGGCTGCTCACCCTAGTAGGAGCTAACTGCTTTTGAGCAAGTGCCAGACAGATGCAGAAGTTTGCTGCAAATCCAGAAGCAGCCGCCCTTCCACCGCAGGGAAACAACTTGCTTCAACATATTCAAATTTATTAGATGAATGCAACAACCTATTGCGACTTTGTAGGCCGGGATTTATGGATTTGAACATTGTCGGTCGGCCTTTGTGATTTAGCGTGCTATTCAAGCAGCCCACCAGCGCAAATTACCGCCTTTCCCTTCTCCAAGTGCTGGGAAGGAGCCAGGAAAGCAGCACGCGCAGAAACCGTCCCAGTTAATGCGAATCAGCCATTTAAGGTAGGCATCCGCGAGGACAGCGCTCGCCGGGAAAAGTCGCGCTCCCAGAGCCGCCCTGGGACGCGTCTGAGGCTCCCGGGCAAGCCCGCTCTACGCCAGGGGAAGCGTTCCCCCCATCTCCTCCTTGCCGGAGAGCAACTGGCCGTAGTGCCAGAGAAACCCTGCCGGCGGGGGGGGACAATCTCAGCCCGGGCCTGGAGAGGCAGCCGCGGCCTCCCCATTGC
>JANHGB010019957.1:0-12617 GCA_026283785.1 Coracopsis vasa
TCCTTTCCTTTCCTTTCCTTTCCTTTCCTTTCCTTCTTTTCTTTTTTTTCTTTTCTCTATTTAATTTTTGTTCAAAGGAAATAAAACTAGCTTAAAACTGGATTTTGGTCTAATCTGCCATTTCTGGTGCTAATAAACTAGAAATAGTTTTTAAGACATGCAGAACATGGAGAAAAAAATAAAAAAAGAAATGTATGACAATAGAAAGAGCAGTTTAAGTGGCAGTCTGTAGGTTTTGCTTTGGGACCTTCTGGATTTTCTGTGAACAAGGTCCAGGATCATCAGAGAACCTCTTGAAATCTTCTAAGAAACTTGAAGACTCCTGCTGCTGCCAAGTAAGGATGAGCTCCCAGGGGCAGTGAAAGAGCTAACCAGTGCTTAATTTTGAAATAAAGCTGTCAGAGGTACGGTAGAGCTCTGTCACCTGGTGTGGCACATCTCTTTATGGGGAAGGGTAAAACCTCAGCCTTCTGCAAGCATGGCGTAGCTAGCAATAAGGGTAGGATCAAGCTGGAATACACACTCACATGTGCTGAATGGACTTCAGGAGCTGCTATGCACCAGTAGCTCTCACAATATATAATTACTATGAATGCTGATACTTTTCTACAGTCTATCTATCACTTGAATTACCACCTGGTACTTACTTATATGTAAGTGCTTAAAACATTATTAACTTAAGTATTTTGTCATATTTTTGTTAATAATAGCTACTTTAAAATTAATGTTGCTTATAACAGATGACCTGTAGAAACAACGGAAACTGATATTTTTAATGCACTTTGAAAGTATGAGTTACACTGTAATTGAAAGACAAAAGGTAATTTATTTTACATTCTCAATATTTCTGCTGTCCTAAGGCCACTGAATGCAATGGTACAAATGATGTTTTCTATATCAGTGAAGCTACACTTGATTTTTCACAGTCCCCCTATGAGCTGAAAACTCATTTTAGTACCTGGGAAGAAATCTTTGAAAGCCATTTAGCCAGATTTGAATCTCTTGTGGGCTGAAAAACATTCCGTTTTCAGGGAGCAAGGATTCTCAAGGTTTCTTTAAGTAGGATACATAGTACAACTGTCTTAACACCATGATTACATATTACCTAGAAAAGTTATGCAATAAACTTATAAACTTTTTGGAATTAGTAACATACTTTATTTTATGCAACAGTATGGTTCTGCAACAATATAGTAGTGTGAAGACTCTGAGATGATTGTTGTGGGCTGCTGTTTTTCCAGTGGAATAGCAAGTTAGGTTTCAAGAGGTTTGAGATGTCAGAACTAAAAGTATTTTTCATTACCAAACTGTTTGGGAAAGGAAAACAATTATTCTGTACTTTAAAATATCCAGAAATGTGGATGACAATAATTTACCTTTTTTTACTTTAAGATACAGTTTAATCTAGATATGATCAATATTCACCATATTTTCCAGTTACTGAAGCCTCTTTCACCACAACTTCAAATACTCAAGAATACTAGTAATTCTAAACTGGAGAAACACATCATGTTTTGGGCACATAGGTTTTCCCGTTAGTTATTTTTAGTTAGTTCTCATCATGTAGAAGAACCAACCCTACCTTATCCAGAATTTTGCCTTGGAACCTAAAATGTGTGTGTCACAGTCCTGAACTAGAGGGTGCTTTAATTCTACAGTGAATATTGCCTTTAGCAGTAAGTGAATGAAGCAGTAAGTGCTCCATATGGAAAAAGTGAATTCCACAGCTGAACCTTATCTTCTGTTCTGCCTTTCAGCTACTCAATCTAAAAGCTGTGAGAGTGTCTAACAGAAAAATTCCTATTAATGCAGAAAAGGGAAATGTCAATATTAAGTTAAAAGAAACTGAATTTCACTTACAATGAAAACAAACCAGGATATATAAGTGGGAGTAGGTGCAATCAGTGATATTTACAGCTATATAATTTGATTAAAAACTGTGAATTATGAGAAAGCACAACCCAAAAAAGCTAATGTTTGTAAGTTGTTCTAAAAAGTTAGTAAGATCATATTCATAGAATCATAGAGAGGCCTGGGTTGGAAAGGACCTTAAAGATCATCTAGTTCCATCCCCCCTAAAGAAGTCTTGTCACGAGATGACATAAACGTTACGTTGATGCTCTCACATCACAATCAAAATGGTTATAGCTGCCTTGTAGATAGAGACCAGAGCACAATGAGGAATACATCTACCTTGCAAAAAAATGTGATCAATATATCCACTTTGAATGTTGTTTTCCCCTGCTCAGCATTATTTCTACCTAATTTGGCTTGAAAAATTAATAAATAAGTGTAACTTGAATACCAGTTCCACAGCCTGATTTAAATGAGAAGACAATGCACATCTAGTGTTTCGACCAAACATCAATATAAAAAAAATCACATTTCTGTCATCTTCACTTTACTTATACAGAAACTGAGAAATAGATAATGGAAGGGAGGAAAGATAATAGAATAGTCTCTTTCATTATCTTAGCAATGTAAGCAATCAAAAATATCTAAACTCCCAAGCAAAAAAATTGAGACCACAAGTGAAGTTTATGAAAACTTCATTAGGGTAGTAAGTTGGGTTTTTTTTCATTATGGAGATGACATTCAGAAGTGCTTTACTGATTTATAAATAGAACTTTAAAAATAGAACTTTAAACATCCAATAGTAACTGAATTGCAAAAACCTTCAAAATAGTTCTTGCAGAGATACTGTCAACTACCATTATTTAAACACATTCAGTAATGCTAGCATTTGAAGTAATGAGAATAAAAACCAGTACTACCTGAAGATATGGATAAAATTCACAATCTTTTCTGTTAGAAATTAGAAAAACGTTCCTTAGAACTTTATTTATTCTTCCTTCTTATTTCAAGGTTTTAAAATATTTATTAGAGGATATGAATCTATAGGGTGGAAAGGTATTTGAGAATTTCCAATTGAAATCTATTAAACGTACATACCAAGTCTGAAAATTACACTGTTGTCCGAGTAAAGTTTACTCCAATACAGCAAACACTATAAGAATAACGTTCATTGTAGTCTAAGATATTAAGCTACTATAAGTAATACTTACATTCAAAATTTGTGAGACTGAACTTATTTCTGCTTAAATACTAAATTGCTCTGGAGGCAGAAACATTGAGGGAAATTATTCTACCAACTTCAGCCTCAGGCTTTGTATCAAGCTCTAAAACAAACTCAGTTAAAGTTCTTTTCTGGAACTGCAAAGTTTTCCAATCTCTTAATGAAACTGTGACTGTGATATGTCACACTTGAGAAATATGGTGCATATTGATATGAGGATTTAGGTCCAATGCCCATTAAAAGCAGGATGGTTACATTAAATAGTTGGCAGTGAAACCAGGAAATCCACAAACTGATATGTATGTTAGCATTGGATTTGGAGCCTTTCCTGATTCTCTTTGCCACTGGTTCATCAAATATCATCATAACAAACTGCTTAAACACAGACCCCAAAATAATACTGAAATTGTTATACTGGGCATATTGGATTTAAAGGGAAAGAAGCTTCATAAATCATTTTACTACCTTTAACTGAAGCTGAGAAATTAATTATGTTGTTCCTTTCTTTTGGTCAAAACAAGAATTATTTATTAAACAAATAATAAACCCCCTAAGCAATTAAAGGTAAGCTAGCTTTCTACAGTTCAACATTAACACTGCTTCCAAAATGCTGGTCACTGCTAACTGAACAGGAGCTGGTATGAAAGCCTGAACAACTATGTGTGCTTCAGGTGATGTTTATCTGTGAATGTGCATCAAACAATTAACAAACTCAGTACAGTAAGTAGGGATAATTAAGTCATCATTAATTCATACATGCAAGAAAGTTGGTGTCAACTTAAGTTAAAAAAGGTGTCTCAGAATATTTTATCAGTTTTTGCCTTGCAATGTAAAGAGATTTTAACACAGTAATACGCACATTGAAGTTTAAACATTAACTAGCCTTCACGCACACTTGACCTTGATTATATTCAACATACTGCAGCCTCCCGGCAGTGACATAGAGTAAAACCTGTTTCCTTCCATTTGCCTCTAGGGTTAATAACATTTTTAAACAAGACTGATGAAATAAGGTACTTGTGCTGCATGTAAATATGGGTAAGAATGAAAAATTAAATGACAAATTCAGCCTTTGCTTTCTCATTTGTTTCAATATTGAGAGGTTATAGAAACTTGTTTCATGAATCACTATATGTGAGAGGTGAATGTACCTCATCTTGTAGAACTAGGGTTAAACAGTTCTGTTTATTTCTAGGTCATATATCTGTATTTAAAAATGAACATTTATTTATATAAAAAGATTGTGAGGCATGAAAATATTTTTCCTGGGAAGAAGCAGCTGCAGCATTGTGGAGGAAGTAATCATGTTCATTAAATGCCCCTGTGGGCTGTAGCACAAGAGTGTAAGACTTCACCTGAAGAACATCGATCATTAGGCTCATCTTCTTCTATTCTGTCCTGGTGTTGGCTGGGAAAGAGTTAATTTTCTCCCTGGTAGCTGGTGCAGTGCTGTGTTTTGATTTAGTCTGAGAACAATGTTGATAACACGCCAATGTTTTAGTTATTGCTAAGTAGCACTTACCCTGATCAAGGACTTTTCAGTCTCTCATGTTCTGCCAGTGAGGAGGAGCACAGGAAGCTGGGTGGGTGCAGAGTCTGGACGGCTGTCCTGAACTAGCCAAAGAGAGGGATATTCCCTACCACATCATGTCATGCTCAGTATATAAACTGGGGGGAGTTGGCCTGGAGATGCTGATTGCTGCTCAGGGACTGGCTGGGCATTAGGTACTGAGCAACTGTGCACCACTTCTGTTTCCTGGAGTTTATTCCTTTCTCTTTTTCCTGTTATTGTTGTTGTTATGATCACGTTTTACTTTATTTCAATTATGAAACTGTTTTTAACTCAATCAGTGGGTTTTACCTTCTTCCAGTTCTCCTCCCCATCTCACTGGAAGGGGTGCGGAGGGCAAGTATATGAGTGTCTGTGTGGTACTTTGTTGCTGACTAGTGTTAAACCAGGATATATGCTGTACCTGTTATTTAAGTAGAAGACTGTAATCATAACACTTAATTAATTTGATATTTCTCTTTGGAATTTTAAATGGGAAAACAACGTAAAAAAATTGCAAGCTGTTATTCTATTGCACACTTCAGAAAATAAATTATTCTGGGCTACGATGGTATTGTCATCATTGAATCTCTAGTCCCTGTTTTTGTTTTATTATGCTTTCTTTTTTCCTGCTTTGAATAATTTAATCTATTTTCAATTTCCTACTTCTTTTTTCCAAGCAGTCTGTGAGTTCACACATTCAATTTCTGGATCAGTTCATGTGTAATATGTCTTAAAATATGGAATTTAAATATTTTTCCCCGAAGTAATTGGAGACTGGCCTTTCATATTTATTTCATTGGTAATCTATTTATTTGTGATTTCAAATGCTGGTAGCTGCTTTCTTTGTTGGTCATCTCTCTGTATGCACTTGACAACAAGATAAGGTGTGCATTCAGAAATTCTGAAGGTTAAATCAGATTTTTCATTTCAGGATACAGCTATTATGAAGTAGGTAACTACAAAATAATTCATCTTTGACATCAGTACATGAATGAGATCTGTCTGTTTTTCATTTTTACCTTTTGTTGTAACGTGACATCCACCATTTATGAGTAGTTTGATTCAGTGCTGCAAATACTAAAATGGATGTATTTATAAAAGAGCCTTGGATTGCTCATTCAGGTCAACAGTTTTAAGCAAATGAACACCCTTTCAACAGTGAACAGGATCATTTAGGTAATTAAAATAAGTATCTGTTTTAAGTGTTTCCAGTACAAAACAAGTTCTCAGCACTATGAAATTTCTCACCCAGTATATGTGGACAAACCACCACCAACTTAGCAGTACACAATGTAGTATTACATTTACACCATTATCCCTAGACTTCATTAGTGACTGTCAGTCTGTCAGTTGAGAGAAATAGTCTCTTTTGGAGTGCTATACATCTGGCTCATTTTAGGTGTCTATTTTATGGCAAGATGAATTGTCATATACAAGTAGCTGTTTTTTTCCATTGATAGGAAAGAGGCTTTGATGTTTAATCTACACTGTAGTTATCTACACTTGGTCAGAATACCACCCAACATATCTTTGCAGCAAAATGAAGTCTCATAGAAGGGGCATAGAGTAGCATCAGGTGACCTAGTTCATATAATGAATAATACAAGTAGCATAGTTAAAGAAGCAATGTCTATTAGCTGAAGTATACAGTAATGCTCTAACGTAGCTAAATTATCTCCAAAATCTGAACTTGTTCATTTGCAACTAGCATTATATTTTTCATAACACTTAATTATGCCATGTAAAACTACTCATATTGTATAAACACCTCATGTAAAAATAAATATGAAAACAAAACAGATAAATTTTCTATTTATAAGTGATTTATTTGCCTACACCATTACAGGGGAAAAATTGAAAGAAACTCAAAACTAAACCAAATATTTTAAAGGAAGTTCATCCTGATACAGAAGTTAGTCCTGTATTTCCATCAAATTTCTGTTACTCAAAATCTACCTTGTATAAGAATAGTTTAGGTTCTTGTTTCAGACCTTTACTTACTAAGGTGTACAATATGGTTGTGCTTGGATTTTAATATAAGCAAAGATGCATGATCAAGCAACGTGGCACATCAATCTTAGGTGTTTTTTTAAAAAATATACAATTACATTGTTTTACAATTATTTCAGAGATATAGTCTTATCTTATGTATTTCAGATATAGTTCCATGAAGTTGTAACTCACAAAAGAAAGGCAATAAAATAGGAAGACTAAGACTAACATAGTAATATTTTCTCTGTCTTTATTCTTCAAAATAGTTGAAAGATACAGAAAAAAATGAATTTGGGGCAAATGCTAGTTAGAGGACTTACAATCTCATTCTGCACTCATGAAAACTACAGGCAATTTCACTGAAGGCATAGGAGCTATTATATATAAACACTGAATAGCTAAGAGATGTCAGGATTCATAAGCATGGATTTTCTCCGTACTCAATAAAAATATTATTTCAAAGATAAGGAAATAATAGCTACTTACCTCTGCAAGCTTTAACATTGATGTCTTTGGGATCCATTTTGATTAAAAGTTCTGTATGTGATTGTGGAGGGTAAGTATGACAAGCTCCTTTACACAGAAATTCTATATCAACCTTCCTGAGATGTACTGAGAAAATTCAGCTTGTATTTACTTCCACAGAATGAGTTGAAATTAGATACAATCAGATAAAAGATAGTATTTTTGCAGGGGCAGTCTATTTTTCTCTTTGCAATTTCCTGAAAGTTGAAAGCTTTCTTTTAAAAATGCAATGTAATAAATCAGTTATCTTTTCTTCTGCCAAAATTAAATTAGTTAATACAATATAGACACTTGTTGATGATGTAGTATTATGGTCTTAAACAATCTTCAGGCAAAGAGTAAAACCAACAAAGATGTCAACAGCTGTTCCAAGACAGACAAAACCATGAGCCTTGCAGTCTGCTGGGTCCTATTAAATCTCATATCATGAACACATTTTTATTTTATTTCATACTTTTATTTAAAATAGCAGGCTTAAGTGAAAAAAATAGATTATCATAACTACCTTACACTGATCAAAATTATTCCTGGGATTAAATGATAACTATATGAGAGAAGGAAAGAATTCTCTCTACCTCAGTAAAGACCTCAGTAATTTTAAATAGTTACACTGAGAATGTTAAGAATATGTTTACTTTGTGAGCATTAAGTATTGCTGTATTTAGATCTGACTAGACCTCCCTCTTTCAATACATTCTCTCTCTCGCTCTATAAGGTTGACTAACAGTTCTGGTTTTGGAGAAGAGAGGTACATGTTTAAAACAAAGCAACAAAACAAAAAGAAATCAAAGAGCATTAGACTAATTCCTTTTAAGATCTTTCAAGACATTTTACAAAAAATATTTTAGAAACATTTTGATGCATTATGTGAAATACTATTTTCTTCTTTATCATTTTTATCTTGAGAATTTCTTTGTTTGGATTTGTGTTTGTATTAAAAAGATAAGAAGCAATCATTCCTTATTTACTTTCTCTTCAAACTTTTTGCTTCTACAGACTTCTGGTAAACATCAGCATTTGTCTTTTTCCAATATAAAACACTATTTAATACCACTTCAGATGGAAGCAGTTCTTACCTCTGATCCTTTTCACAATGGGGTGAACAAATCCACAAATGTAACTCCACAACAGTTTAAGGTAAAGACCGCAATGCTTTCTGGTTTAGTCTAACTCCCTTTGTTAATCTGTGCTAGCATATTTTGTATCTTTCTTTTTTTTTTTATTGGCAGTGATCACTGACCTAAGGATTTCAAAGAATTCCTCAATGTAGTTTCAAGACCTTTTTCTTGAGCTTTAATGGCTAGTCTAGCATAGCCCTGGATAACCCATCATGTTTTTCATTCTGACAAGAACTAGGACCAGTTCTAAAACTTTGTGTTGTATTTGTTGTCATTTAACTTCATGAGTAATTTTATTGAGTTATTCAGTTTTCTTAAAGCTCCTTTATAATGTACTTGCTTGCTTATTTCCTAGGGAATCTTGACACTCTATAATACAATTTTCCGTATTTATTGAGCCTCTCAATCACTTCAGGCAGCCACATTTTTAACTTTCTTGTTCCAAAGATTGCTTCTCTGTCTCTATGTTAGCTAAGTGCTACAGCACATCCCTAGGTCTAAAATCTAGGCATCTAGGTAAGACTAAGTTGGCTCCTTTTCAATGGATTCCTTACAGTGGATTTTATTGTTCCTTTTAACAAATTCCACAGTACAATACATTGTATCCTGACATTGTTTTTTAGGGCAAGTATGGTAAATTGCTTGTCAATGACACTATTCTCTCTCAATTATGCAGGAGTGCTAGAAAAGATTTCTAAATTAGATTAAGATCATAAATCTCTAAAGTGTAATGAATCCCAGCTTTAGTGCCATCTAGTTACTAGTATTTAATCTATTTCACCTGAACATGCTCAATGAGGTTTAGAAAATATGAGAAAGATGTCAGAGGCATTACAGTTTACCACTCGAGACACTAATAACTTTCTCAAGAGGAATCTTGAAGCTTTTTCCTTCATCCTGTACTCTAAAAGTTATTATGTTTGTCTGAAGGAGAGTCACAATGGGTGATCCTGTTATGGTTGCTTCCTAAATCAAGAGCCCTCTACACTAAGGATGACCCTTGAAATCCAAGCATAATTCAGAATACTATATCAGTTTATAATTGCAGGTTAAAAGGTTTGGAGTAGGGTTTTTTACCTTTTGTTTTGGTTTGTTTTTTTAGGTTTTTTGAGGGGTTTTTTGGTTGTTTTTTTTTTAATATAAAAATATTGCAAAGCTAGTACTAATCCCTAGTTTATGCAACCTTGGTCAAGCCTCAGAGCTCCAAACTTTTTGAAGCAGTAATTCAAGCCACTTTTAATGGCACTGTTTTTTCTAATGCTTATCGCTGCAGTAGGTGTTCTTAGAGTCAACAGATTTCTGACATTTAATTATTCTTTCTCTCATCTATTCTTCAGTCAATATTCTATCTTTGTCAAAGTAATTTTCATCTCATCAGTCTGCTTTTGTCACTACTTTAACAGTGATTTTTACTTTTTTTTTTTTTTAATCTTACACTTCTTTTTTTTGTTATATACAAAATATAAAACCACGTTTGGAATACATTCAATTTTTCAAGTCTCTGATAAATTGTGGAGAAATTAGGCATCTGAATGATGTAAGACGGCAAAAGGTTAGCTTCACTACAGGCCTTATAAATTAAGTTGAAGAACAATTCCTATTGGATCTTTTATAATCCCTCAAGATGTTTTAAGAGTTTACTGAGATGAAAATAAAATATGGAGGAGGAAGTTCCTTTGCTCCCAGCATTCATAGTAATCACATTCAGTAATATTTATTTCTGAGATTGATTTGGAAAAAAAAAGAAAAAAAACAAAACAACAACCACAGCTAACTCAAAGTTATTCTCACTTGAGCAATTCGGTATTTAACTAAAGGATAGACATAACTGACATTTCAAGAGCTCAGTTCTTGTCTTGGATAACTTAAGAAGCATAATTCCCTGCCCTCCAAGAAGCATGAAAAAAAAATACAAATGACATAAAATCTTGCTTCTGTAGTGAAATACTTCATTCTTAATCTTTGGTAGAAATTCAGCCCCTTGCCTGCTACCAGGGCACTAAGTCTCTTTTGCAGTTGATCTGCAGGTGGAGCAGCTTCTAGTTTTAAGACACGAGCTTTCAGCCTTTACCATCACAGGCATGTCCATTTCCCAACCCCATAGGTACAGACTCTACCATACCTCCTTCAGCAGAAGTGGTGATACAGGCTCTTCTTGTAGCTAGAGGGTCTCGGGGAAGATCCAGTTATCTCTTTCTGGTGATCTCTTTTTTTGCACAAGCTGCTGAAACAACTCCTTCACTTGGTGACACAGATGTTCCACCACCACCTGCCTCCCTGAAGGTAGGAAGTCCACTTCCTGCAGTTCTATCCAGACCTTGCGGTACATCACCACCGTTGCCGAGCTGTTTTATACTGTCTGCAGCAGAGCTGCCGGCTGCCTTCTGTGCGCTCTCCTGCACAATCTGCTGTGAAAAATACTACCTTTGTTAACATCACTCTAGACTTGTGGAGACAATAGTTTCAATATCTTAAGAAAAGAGAGACAGTTTAGTACTAATGGAACATGTCATTCTTAGATTTTCTTCTAAGATGACAGTTACTTGTTCTGTGCTTATGAGTTCAAGGAATATTTTCTGGATCATAGCTTTGTAAGGGAGCTAGATCTTTTACTTGTATTTGCTCTGATCTTATTCTGGTACGCTGATGTCTCAGCTGTATTAATTATAAGGTAGGGAAGAATATTTGCAGGCAGTGGTTTCCACTTAGCTTATCACTTTCATCCAGCATGTGTCTGTGTTGCCAAAAAAGGGATAATCCTTCCCTACTTTTTGTTTCCACCTCTTTGTTCTCTATATCAGCTCTGACTTCCATACGACTGCAGAATTAATCATATGATAGAATTCAATGGAATAATAATAATTAAATAAATAGTCTTTTATTTGAGGATTAGTTTTCAGCTGGATCTGTTCTTTGATTAGTGGTGAAACAAGTGAAGTGGGAGCAACTAGAAATGTAGGAGAACTAGAGGAGGGCTGTGTGGGCCTGAGCATTCTAGCAGTAGCCTCATTTTATGTTGAAGATATAATGTAACTACAACTCAGGCAAGCAGTTTTGTCTCTTTTTCACTGAAATAATGTTTTCCACCTCAAGTTGCCTGAACAACAAAATAAGCATCAAACACAAATGACAAACTATTTACAAGTCATTGGCCATTTGCACAAGAAAATCACTGGCCGTTTTAAATTTTTCTGTCATTAAAAATTCCCAGTGTGACCTAAGAGGGACTGTGGAATTTGGGGTAAATATTAATGGGATACTGTATTGCAGAACAGTGGCTTGTAATCAAACGAGATTATCTCAGACTACTCTCACAGCACTTACTTTAGTGCAAAATAGCTTGATCCATGCCATATCTGTTACACAGATATGCTCCTGAGAGTTTTATTTCAGCCTAGTCTTTCTTCCTACAACATCATGGAGGAGTAGAGCCTCAAGCAGTGGGAAGAATTGAGAAAGACTTTAAGGAGTGGTGATTTGGTCTTCCATTTTCTCAGGCCTCTAGAAATGTTAAGGTGCAAGTATTGATGTGTTCATTATCTTCTCTCAAAATTTGTAATCATACCCACACAAACATTAAGTAGAACTATACTGCATTGCAGGGCATAAGATAAAAAGATAATCTCCAGCATTGTTTGGCTGATGTGAAAAAAAGAGAGGAAAATGGAATGAAACATTAAATGGCAACCACATATAACTATACCTAAGCAAAAAATATTCAACAAATGCCAGTTGAGAATTGAGAGAACTATGTTGCAATATAAAGAAACAAAGAAATGCAGGGCTGGAGGACCACTTGAGTTCAATTGCTTCTGCTGCCTTTCTAAAAAGCGGCTAGGCACAAGTCCACGCCAAAGGAACCATCAAAATTATTTACGTTCCAAGCTATGAAAATGTTAATATGCTCCAAACATATTTTCTGTGTAGCAGACAGGTGAAATGGTGTCAGAATGCACACAGTAACATGAGAAATAGCCCCATTTGTGATTTTTTTCTTAGATTAATTTTTAATTCCCACCTAGCCAAGAAACTACTTTGTTCCTTTTGGATAAAAGTTTTCTTTTAAATACAAACCTTGGCTGTCCCTTTTATATTACATTATTTGAATAAATTCATCAATGGGCAAAGAATCCATTTGAACTTATAGCATAAAAAAATACATACTGGCTCATTTGTTGTCTTTGAAAAAAAGTGTAGGGTTCACATGAATTCAGTTAGAATAAACATAGACTGGGAATGAACACTTCTGAAATACTCACTCTTAGAAGAGAGGCCTATATAATGAGAGCATATTATACCTGAAACCCACTGGTCTCTATTACTTAACAGAATGTGTGCTGATTATTTTTGCTAA